>KZ061668.1:151636-162993 GCA_002091835.1 Anopheles maculatus | reverse complement strand
GGAATGTCACTGATTAGATTTAGGTTTTCAACAACTCCGGTGTCAGCAGATCGTACAAAACGGATTCTGTGTCCAGCCGACGGCTAGTTCCGTGAAGGTGGCAAAGTAGAAAGCCAATTTTTCGATCTAATCCCAACCGGGTGAGGGTTGTTTTGGGTAGGGCGAATGGAGTACGCTCCCGCTGGAAAGGGTGAACCTTACCTTCTATCAGCTACTGGCACGGTGATACCGATGCCGATAGCAGTACGTTTGATGGATAATACACTAAACGGATTCGAAAAGAAATTATAAACTTTTCCTGTGCAAGAGGATGCTTAAGATTTTCGGGCACCGGCAGCCCCGGCCATGGTAGACCGATTGATCCGGACGCTTTTTCCGCTGGCAGCGATGAAAATGAGATTTATATCGAAAGTTTCGTTCACTCCCAAAATCGATCAAAACTTTGTGGCCGCGCCGTGATAGGGGAGAGAAATTGAAATTCTGGTCCTGGTCGCTTTTCGGAAGTTAGCAAGCATTTAGGCAGTGTTTTGTTGCTGATACTTTGGGGCCAATGGCCGGCTGGTTCTATTCGGCGGGACTCATTTATATTCGAAGTTCGGTAAGACTTTGGGTCACCGCTTCGGGATTGCATATTTTCGCATTCGCAAGTCGGTAGCAAAGTTGGAGGAAAATTGAAAACATGGACGCACTTACGACTTTACGTGAGTTTCACTCCGGTCAAAATGGGCGTTAAAGAACAAGGCTGAAGGAAAGCTGAAGGGCCGGGATGTAAGCAACACCTGGCAAGCATCCGGTGAACCCCCGATAAAGGCGTCCTCTTGTTTTCCTCTCATCTTTTTACACACACACACACACGCATGCACGTTTCTGCACGACACGAGTCCAATTGTTTTGACAGTTTGACTTCTAAGACGCTGTCAGGTGCAGTGAACCGTTTCGAACACCTAAGTACCTTTCGTAAAAAGCTACCACCTACTATTTGAACCGGGTTCGTATGAGGGTGGGAAGGGGAAGTTGGGGGCAAAGAGGACAAATGTTGGTGCTTCCCGAAATGGGAAGCGAATCCTTGCCAGAGAGTAAACACCCAATGGTAAAACACTCGCCTACCTAGAAATTGGAGTTAATTTGTCGCTTCAACAGATCTCAAAATGACACTCTTGTCGGAACGAGTACGTGGAAGCCCGTGAGCTTCGGGATGGCTCTCGTAACATCAGTTGGCGTTTTCTACCCCGGGCGGGGTTGTAGGAAAAGCTTTAAAAGAAGAGCACGAAAAAGAATTACACCCAAAAGTTTAGTGCGCAGCACGTGGACAGCGAATGTGGTAGCAACATGAACCTTTAATTGGAGGCATTGCGAAAAGGTCAAAGAGTGATGTTTCTGGTGTTTAGCGTGCTCTTAGAGTTCAGTGTGGTAGAAGGATTGGTTTTCTTTTTCTTTCGTTGCGAAAACGGAGTACAGTTTTGAAACATTGTCGTGTATGGCGTGTCCTCATAATGCACACATAAAACAGATAAATATGCCATTGATTGACGTTTCTGGTTTTCCACCGCAGAGAAATACCATTCTGCAGGAACGTGTGGTGGCGAGCTTTGGGTGGCATTTGAAGAAATCCCCTATTTGCCGGTATTTGCCATAAATCTTACGTGCCAGCGCGAGTGGGTAGTTCTCGCGCGACAGGGCAATAAATTTGCTAAGCAGGAAAAGAAATAACTACCATTCGCGTACAAATATTGACACTGCTGTTGAATGTTGACCGAGTGTTGCCTCGGCAGCGAACGCAAACAGCGAACATTTGGGCACGGAATGCTAAACTCGATTATAAGTTAATTGAAGAAAACACAAACAAATTTAGCCAGCCAAAGTTCGCCGGAGCCTCATTTTCCGGCTGCAGCATGCCAGACCGCCGCTACAAGCCGAACACGCAGCCAGAAGTTCGAACCTGATGCCTGATTTCGATTTGGCCCAAAGGAGTATGGTGCTTTGTTCGGCTGGTTGGGGTTTGTGCGAAATGGGCCAGCAACAAAACCGAAGGAAAAAGTCGCTCGAACCATTGCGCCAAAGTATACGGCCCCACAGGAAGTGACATGGAAAACTCTTTTACCGGGGTTTCTTTGCGTTTTGCTCCCCGTAATCCATATGGTTTTTCGATTTGTTTGACGATTCGGGATTCAGGATTAGACGAGCGGTTGGCGAGAGCATCCCACCTTGGGATGAATGCTGAGTTCGGGTAGTTGAATCGGTGGCAGCCGACGGGGAAGAAGATGGTTGGCGCGTCATAATCTCATTTTGTTTATCTAACTTTTTCTGTGAATCGATTCCAGCAACGCAGTCACCAAAAAGGAGCACACGTTCGTTTTACTCTAGGTATGGTAATGCCGCCATCTGACGATGCTGTGTGTGTGTGGGCGTGTGTGTGTGTGTGTGGAACGAAGGACGAATTTACTGGGTGGATGTTTAGAAACTCTTTCTCAGTAAAACAGATTGGATTCAGGTTTCAGATTTGCAAAAGGACATCCCGCTGCTCTTTCTGCACCACATTCGTGGAATGTTTGTGAATTCGGTTTTATTTAAAAAGTTGCATATTGAACATACTAAATGATTCATAAATGGCGTGTTTCTTAAACCACCTTCTTGCACATTTTGTTCCGGGTGAAATGTTTTAGTACAAAATTATCGAGAGTGTTGGAGATAATTTAATTAGCTCGGCAGCTCTCCTTTGCGATGGAGTTGGACGTGGCTCAGGACGGATACGGGATATGCACGCTGCACGCCACCGACATAATTCATGACGGTTCGTAATGCAAGGAATGGTAATTTTCCAGTTCCAGTAGCTAAGCGTCAACTCCGCCGCATCCCCCGCCTTCTCCCGTTCACATCAACCCAATGGCAAACATCAACAAGACGCGCGTATCCTGTTCGCTTAGCGACTGCACGGAACGAGCAAGCGGTTGGTTGCTGGCGCTGCGCAATTGAATTTAATTCAGTTTGGTATCACTTTTCCGCAATTTTTCATACTTACTGCTGTGGGACTAAGCATCTCTAGCCCGCTGCAAAAGTGGCCACTTTGGGTCTGGTTTGGCGTACGGTAAGGATTGCGTGAGCCCAGAAGGACTTTCGCGCCCTGTAGAGTGTATCTCCCTTCCGCCGTTTCGGAAGCTGCTCGGGACTGCTGGCTGGGCGTGCGAACGAGGTGAGATGGTAATGAATAAAATATGCAGGCAAAATTAGACAAATGGGAACGAGCGGTACAAATTGCTCACGTTCAGTTTCCGCCTGGTTTGAATCTTGCAAGCTGCCGGTGGTGTTGGTGGTGGTAGCAGTACGGTAACGAAAGTTAACTAGATTCTCGGCAGGATCTCGTTTAGCACTACGATTGCCCCGAGACGAGGTCGCGGTTGCAGGCGTCCGGGATGTGCGTCCATGGTTCCCACTACGGGATGAGGTTTTTCCCGGTGGAGAAATGCTTTTCCCACTTTAAAGAAAGTAAACCCGGGAGTCGAGTAGAACGTGGTGGCAGTGAGATGGATAAACTACTGTTAAAAATATTATGATGCACTGCTCGCCCCGCCAGCTCGGCAAACCTCACTAATACAACGTGCTTAAACTGCACAATTCTGGATTCAGCATGGGGCAAGTGGGCTATCCGATTCAAATCACACAAGTGCGCGCCGTACTGCGAAATGGCGCATCGTCCAGGAAGGTGCGCCTCGGGAAGCAGATTGTTTTGCTTCGGTTACATCCTCCGGTTAGAGCCGTTTCGCGAAAAGTGCATTCATCGGCTGGGCGATTTCCCGACAGTGAAATGTAATCACGATCGTGCGCTCCATCCAATGGAGAGTCGGTAGAATGCAGCAAAAGGACGAAAAAGTTTGGATAAAGCTAGTGGTAGAACAAGCTGACGTTTGGCGAGCACTTAGGGAGGCGTTTGGAAGTAATTAGTGTGCGGGCAACAGTTGCTACTTTCCAAGAGAGCATCCAAGTGCTTAAGAATATTATTGTTAACTAGTCGTTTTTCCCCCTGTAATGCATAATGTTGGTGGTTGAAAGTTTTCATAGCAAAGCACTTAAAAAAGTGTTTTCGTAGAATGGGAAGAAAATGATGTCAGTCGAATGGTGGAATATGATAAGAATTTGTGATGTGCCAAAGCTAGTCTCAATCGGAAGCTAACTTGAGCGGACTCGTTCAAGGTAGAAGGTATTTCCAGTCACAAGGGATTTAACAAACTTTGCTAGTATATGATAGGCCTTGTGATGGCAACGCTTTGTTAGCAATGATTTCGAAGAAAATCGGAACAAATCGTACGCCAATCAGAGATTTTTGCTGCGAACCAAAACTTTTGTTTCCCACCTGAAGGTTATAGATTCCAAAAGGTAAAATAAAGCACACATACACATTCCACGGCACAACAAAAAAACCACCCCAAGAACTGACATCATCAACCGTCAACAACTTTGTCCATTTCCTAGCGAAAGGTTTGCGAAAGCGGTGCTTGTTCCTAGCCCCGTACACAATCGACCAAGAAATCGAACACAATCGAAAAATCGATCATTGAAAAGATTGCTGAAAGTTTGTCCCGAAGGGATTCCGTCCGACCGGTTTCGTTGCCGGTCCCGGACCCCGAGCCAGAAGTGTCAAAAGCAACGCGGTAGGAGAAGAAATACGGTCAAATGACATTAGTTTATATCGCGATTATCAGCCTAACAGAGCACTCCGGAGGCACGAAGAAGAAAGATTTGCAACCACCTGGGAAATCATCATTCCGCACTATTTCCCAATCCGACCGATTTTCCCACCTGTCACCTTTCGCTTCCACCTGCCATTGCCGCTGACGGCGCGTTCAATCTGCCGTCCGTCCCTGTCCGTGTCCTTTTTGCGAGTCCCTGTGACTTTGGGACACGTGACTTGTCCTCGGGTCGTGCCCGAGAACGTGACAAGATTGGGTGAAAACTGTTGGGAATTTGCTGCTTCGAGATGTGCTGCCTATCGAAAGTTAGCTGAGTGTGTAAAATGTGTCACATTTGTGGCCCGTCCGCAGTAGTGGCCCCAATGCCAGACCGGGCCAGCAATCTGGCGCACCGAACAACCTTGTGGCGAGTGGTTGGAAGTGTGTGCGAGAATTGGATGCGAAATTTAGTCTGATAGAACCAATCAGTAGTCGATATCGTTCTTGTCGACGTGCGAAATGGTCCGGAGAGGAGAGGGATGCCTGCGAACCGGCGTGAGGAATTAATTTTGTATGCAAATGAACAAAAATGGCAAGTTGTGTTGTTGTGGCTGCCGTGGTACGGATGTTAGATGGTTTTGTCAAATTGATTTGCAATGTTGCGAGAAAATGGTTGCCTAAGAGCAGCAACTGGAACGGAGCGAAGACAACGTGGAGCATTCATGCTAACGGAAAATTGAATAGTTGTAAGACAGCACTGCACTCGATCGTTTTGGTTTAGCCAACAAATACGAGGACAGTACAATCCTTTTTTTTACGCCATTCCGAATTAGCATCCTGGGTATGACACGGTTGGAATTCCTGTTCAAGAACAATCGGGTGCGAACGGGAATGACAATACTCATCCATCAAGCAAGACATCGTGCAAGACACCGTCGACAAATCTAGTTAATGAATATTACATACACTTTGAGTCGCCATAATGATGGCATGGAATGCGGCAATGCGATTCGTGCAGGTGTTCGCCGAGCTAAAATTCATGTCAACAAGGACCCTAGAGAATGTCAAACAGGTCCCATTATGATGCACCTTCAAATAGCGTGGCTACGTATGGAACGTCACACATGAACACACGCACACCTGTCGGTGTCTCAGTGTAGGCGATAGCACAGTGGAATTGGAATTTGAGAAGGTGCACAATTACTTAGATCAGAGCCTAAAAGTGTGTTCGTGTGTGGCGTGTTCGCAAGTGTGGAGCTGTGAAGCACTATGTGTGCATTATTGAAGCATCCATCAACGTCCCTGTGATTACGGCAAATTCCTGCCATCAATAAAGGGAAACGCTTTTGAGCGAAAGGATGCGAATTGAGTTGAATTATGTGTCCAAAGCGTGTATATTGATAGGATTAGAACCAGGGGCACATAAAATCCTTTCACGATTGAATTACGCCTCGCGACGCGATATTCGGTATGTTGGTCATCATACGTGTGATGCAGCTTTAAAATGCAGCGAATGTGGGTCGCGTTCTGAAGAACGAGTTTTGTGTTGTGTGTTCATCACGCTAAAGTGTTTAAATGTAAACCAACATCGAAACAATTCCGATTGTCCCATTTTTGGCGGACTGTTTTAGTTGGTTAAAATATATCTCACGATCTTGCAAAAGCGTTCGCAAATATTTAATCGTTTTACCCCGCACACTTGTGTCACAATCATTGGAACATCTCATTTTAATCTAATCTTCTCAGTATTGCCGAGCCGTGCAGAACGTGTGGCGAATGAAAGCCAACTGTGTTAACACTGTTCCCTAATTGCCTACATTACAAGGCTCGCGCCGGGCTTCGATCGTGGGAAGTTGTCCAACCCAAACGCGACAAGAAAATGGTCATCGTTGGAGTATATTTTTAATGATAAGACGAAATGATAAGACGATGACTGTAGTCATCTTGCTGACGGTGGCTTTGCAGCGGCGAAGAATGACACAGTTTGTGGAGTGCGTCGTCTTCGGAACAGTCGATTACTTAGCTCGGCGATCTTATCATTCCTACAAATCTTCCGCCAGGCCACGGATCTTTTATCGTCATCGCCGGAGCACTTTGGAATGGTTTCGCCGGCTTGTGGCAGTTTGCTGCGGATGACTAATTGCCTGCAGACCGGCGGGCCTGGAGTGAAGTTTTCGGCCATCACAATTCGGCCGTCTCGTGCACGTTGTTTCTCGAACCTCAATTGTGTTGTGTGTCTTTAATGTTGAGCTTACCCGAAACTGCTCCATTTTTTGGCTTGTTCGGCGTTTCCTCTTTGCTCGCGCCGTAAGAAACGAGCATGCTTCCACCGTGGAGGGGTTGCTTCATGACACTCGCAGTTTGGTTATCTGACGGACCATTTTTGCCGTTACAAGTCCATCAAGCGACTGGCAAAGGGGTTGTCGGATGAAAAGATGCCATCAAACTGTGGTCGATAATGTGGTGTGGTTCGGAGGGGAAGGAAAACTGTAAGAACAAGCCTGAAGTGGAAAAATATGTGTATGTATTTCGTGCCTGCTAGGGAACTCCCGCCTTGGAATGGGTTCAAAGATCCAGCCTACATTGTCGTTGGCCATTGTTTTGACAACAAACTGGCCTATTGCGCATGAGAAACACGTGAAGCCGCCATTCGTAGCCGCCGTCGACCATCAATAGAGATTAAAATCTGTGGAATCCTCAATGCCGACGCGCTGCCCCGTTGGAATTATCCGACAGTACTTGAAGTCCGATGGTGCAATGCTTCGCGAGCCGTTGTTCTGGCTCTTCGGCGTTCGGCCGAAGCTTTTCATCAGTGCGGGACCAACTTTTGCCGATGACAATGTCGATGTGTATCACACACTTCAGCCATTCGCATTCGTTGACCAGTTTTTTAGTGTCATAGTCGTTTTAAACTTACGTTGGCCATTGTTTAGCATTGAAAAAAGCTTCCGCGGGCGTTCGCAAGAGCGGTTAGTGTGGCGAACGGCAGGAGGAAGGGACTAATGATGGCTTATGCTGCCGAGTAGTTATTTCCGACCCTGCTGTACAATTACCGTGCATCGGTTCCTTTCATTTCATCATCATCGGTTCAACTCCTTCGCGTAGCCGGGAGGATTTATTTGTTGAAAGAGTCCGGTCTACGAGCGGAGGAAATCGGACCCATGCTTGGGTCGTGAATCACCGAGCGACTTCTTTTCCTTCAGGACATGGTACGATGATAAATCACCTCTGGAAGTTACCGGAAAAAGAACAGCTCCAGTGTGATACTCTCGCAGTCACTCAGTCATTTTATCTGACGGACATGGGAATAGAACGTGGAATAACATACGAACCGACGAAAATCCAAAAGCGCTCCAAGGACATGAAAAAATAATAATGAAAATTCAATTTCAACTGCCTTCTGTTACTAGGGACTCTTTCGTTATTCTTCCGTACGCCATCGCCATCATCACACATACACACACACATAGCCATCAAAATGTACTTCCATGCGTGGTGTGACAGAGACATTACTTTTCATTCGATTTTAATTTCTTCAAAAAATATTTACTTTTCCCGTTCGCAACGTGTCTCTCGTCCGACGAACCCAGGGCTGTAAATGCGGTGGGTCCTGGGCTTTTTTTTTTGTTGATGTTCATTATTAATTTAGCCATTTGAAGAATATCTTGCTTTTTCTGGCCCAAACCTTCTACGGCTGGCGATTCTTAGTACAGCTTTAGAAAACACGAAAATGTTGCTTTTTCCCGCTTCTGCTCCGTGTTTTCGTTGTTGGCATTTTTCCATTGCCGTCTTTCAGTGTTTTTCTTTCGCCAGGACCCTTCTTACCGAGCAGCAACACACGCGCACAGCAAGGCAAAGTCGGCATCTTGGTGGTTTCCGGCGCGTATCTGCTGAAGCGAAAAACGATGACGATGACCGCAAGGAAACAATGGACAGGTATGGGTTCTGGGTGGCAGAGTATGCTCACGAATGTGCTACGGGCGGTTGTTATGATTGGGTCTGAGATTAATTCGAAAACTGGAAAGGAAAACATTCGTGCGAGTGGTTGAACGGACGGAATGTAGAGTGTGTGGTGACGCATTTTTTTTTTATATTCTGGTCTACTGTAGGGTGGCTTAATTTGAAGTGTTTTTTTTCCTTCTACATGCTAAACAAACGACCTCGGGGAGTGATCAATGAAATGGTGAATGATAGAACGTTCATTAGCTTCTTGGAAGGGTTGTAGCGACCCAAAGTTTTTAAACGGATTGGTGGTAACGATGAAGTAATAATAATCACAAAAAATGTTTCAACCGTATACATTGCTTGTTTAATATCAATATTTATGTACATTAGGAATGTATTCGCCAAAAAATGTGAGCTGTGTATTCCATTGTACAAAATTTGGTATTCCATTAAGATCGGAAAGTCTTGTTTTGCTATATCGCTATCGATTTTTACATGCAAATTGCGAACTTTTTATGCATACACAAACGATTTTATTTGGCACAAAAACTATATGACACCAACGATATGTGCAATGATGCATCGAGCAAAGATTGAAATGGGCAAATCTCTTTTTCCGACCACAGACACTCCCGGGCGTGCGAAGAGAATAAAATTCTGCGCGTTTTTTTTTGTCCATACGCACAGCAAACGAACTCAGCGCATAAAGACATAAAAAGTTGTAGATATATTGACGCAGTGCTACGAGCTAAAAAAAATGCACGTTTGGCGAGTGTGTGAATAGTGCGGTTACAGGCAAGCGTTTAACGAATCGGCGTGCGAGGATGCTCTTTTGCAAATAGAAATACATCGAGAACAGCAAAAACCAATCAGAGTTCGATGGGACCCGCTGGTGTGCATGTGCAAATAGAATGATAAAATGCATTTGTTTGTTGCCACACTGCTTTATAACGATGTTAGCCTGTTTAATGGTACACATTATTTGTGCTGCTGTGTTGTGATATTCAATTCTGTTTGTTATTAAATTAAAGTAAAAGTAAGCGTTGAACCACACCAGCAGGAGTGAGAGTTGTCTTCAGGCGGCTTTTGCTCACTGTCTGGTGGCAGACTGTTCGCTGGGGAATGATGAGAAAGCAATCTTTCACATCAGATGTTGCATGGGTTTAGTTTGTAGGAAAGAGAGTAAATTATGCGTGCATCTACCATGTGAGCTTTCGAATCACAGCATTGTATGACTCGTGTCTGAAACATTCTCTAAGATAAAGTGTACATTTCTCATCCGATTGTTACTGAGCATGGGAACGCGCTGCATCAGGAAATGGAGCAAAGTGATAGAAAAATGTAAAATAGGTTGCGTTTATCGAAATCTTTTAGATTGTGGAGCAAATCATCCTGCATCGTACAATGTTGCGCTATTAGTCGTAGTCGGTGAGACAAAGTTAAGGAAAATAAAAACAATTGATAAAACTCAACTTTCCAAATGCCATTTTCACGTGTACGGTGTGTATTGTATTGTGTTTCCATCACAATAACGATGTCGTTGAATATTAATCGCAAAATGTATTGATGTGCGGTGTGCCGGAGAAACCTTTCGCAAACACGTGCAAAGCAGGTTTCGCAAAAGTGTCGAAAAATGGAAATTATTCATAGCCACGATGCGCCTTGTTAGACATGCATTGGAAGAAAATGTCCCCATTATGCAAGAGTGGGCCGAGAATTGATCGTTTTACTTGTAGAATCGCTGTTGCCTACACAAGTTGCGTATTTGGTGGTTGAGATATAGGTTTAAGCTGACATGATAGTTTGCAGATAGTTTCAGGAAACCATAATATCCTACATGATTAGCTTGAGTGATTCTTTGGAATGTCATAATTTTTTTTTAAATGGATAAATATTTCACGAGGCAATTATCCAGAAGTCACAGCATCAAATTCCTTCCGATAAACTTTTAAAACGAACCTTGGTAATAACTAATGGCCTAACTACACTTGTGGCTAGCTAGAAAGCTTTTTATTCATTAGAAAAGTATCATTCCCATTGGGGGTTCAGTGATGGATATCATGCTACGCTCTTTTCCGTATTTATCGCTCTACTTGATACGAACGAAAACTACGGTAAGCTTTTGATAAATGATACCAGCAAAAAAAAAAAAAAACACAAACATAACCTAACCCGTCATTTAGCTGTTTGGCTTCTCGTATTTTGAATAACCAACAAAAGATCACACAGATAATTATCCATTCCCCAAAACATACGGCGGAGACCCTTGGAGACTACGGTCTACGGTACTGCCCGGCGAGTTTTACGAGAGCTACGGAGGGCGGTGGAGCTTTAGCAGAAAAGTTCTTCGTTTCCCAGCTCGTTAATAATTTCTATGCTTCCACTCCACTTTGCTCGATGGAACCATCCGCCCATCCATCAGGGAATCATCAACTTTTGAAGTTTCGGTCGACCGCATTTCTGACGTCCAGTTCCACGAGATCAATTTGAAGATAATTATCAAAAAAAAAAAAAAAAACACACACACACACACAAGCGAGAGCTATAATTTACCCCCTTTTTCTGGGGAAAATAGAGTTCGAGAAAGCTCTAAATGTCGCGAGGTAGAACTTCTAATGGTTCGCCAAAAAATGACAGGTTAGTCCACCTTCCGGTCAACGGGAACGGGTTGAGTAGCGTCAATCCGGGGGGGGGGGGGGGGGGGGGGGGGCGGGTGGGTGTTTGGGGGGGGGGGGGGGGGGGGGGGGG
>KZ061668.1:140393-151291 GCA_002091835.1 Anopheles maculatus | reverse complement strand
GGGGGGGGGGGGGGGGGGGGGGGCATGCTCGTTGATAGTTTGACGAGTGACATCGCGCGGTCAACAGCCCGGTACCGTGCTACCGTTGTTGGGGCGTGTAATAGACCGAAACAAATGCTGGCTGCACCGCGAGTGATTTACATAATTCTCCAGTATTTCCTAAACACATAAAGCTGAAACTAATTTTCGCATCATTTCCGGAACATGCAGCTCACAGTGTCGGTGGGATGCGCGCACATCTTCTCCATTTGTTTGTCTGATCTCCGGTTGATTCGGGGAGCTGAGGGTGTCCGTTTTGTTTGTTTCCCAGTGCCACAAGTTCACGCAGAGCAGGGGCGAACGAACAGAAAGAAGCTCAAGCGCACATCGCCGAACTTCTAGTCCGGGGTGCCTTGATACCTTTCGGTCGAAAACCTAACCTTCCTGCAGCGGAAAGACCATTAATTACGGTAAACATGATAATTTATGGAATGAGAACCCAGCGCTTCAGAGCGTCCCGGAGTCGGAGGGCCGGTCTGGAGAACGACCACCGCGTGAGTGTTCCTTGCTTATTCGGGGCTAAGTGTGCGTTCTAAGGCTGACAGAACCGTTGGAGCGAAAGCGTCATCCACTGGGTCGAAGAGTCGAGAGAATCGCGATGTTTGTACAGTGGGAACAACAGCCGGACGGATTTTAATCATAATATTTTCATTTCTAATCTTAGCCTCCTGCACCATCGTTGATCGTTTCGATTCGTCGCTTTTTGTTTGTTGCTAGACGCTGTGTTCGTTTAGCTATTCTAATCAGCTGCACACAGGAAGGAGGATCAATTTCGGTTCGGACGCGTCGATTTCGCAGGTGCAGACAGGCAAACAAGCCAGCGAGGTTTGTTTTTTTTTCTTACAAAGTTCTTACGTGTCTAACGTTTTCGATACTTGCTTTAAAGTCGAGGAAACGCTGTTGAGTACATTTTCGATAAAGAAAAATGTACCAAAGCGAAAAGCGGTCAATGATCATGTCTGGTGTGCGTGAGTTCGTGCGTCGGGTTCTTCCGCTTTTCCTTCGTTATTTTTTTGGGTGCGTGTATACGGTTCGGGGCAAACGTTCACGCCAAAACAACATAATAAGCGTAAATGGGAACAAGAACCCAAACGAGCGCTACATTAAAAAAAAAACGACTCGCTAGAGGTTATGATGCAGCGCGAAGGCTTACAACGCTCACCGATATCAGCTCCGGGATTCTCCGGAGGCGCATTGCCGAAAAACGCGCCGGTTCTGAAGCGGGAAACGTTCCAGCGCGGAGCACAGAAAAGGAAACAATCGAAAGCAACAGCGTCTATACTAATTTCCATTATGATGATTATTTTGATTACAATATAATGGCACATCAGAATTTAATATCACTTTTTTTTTACATATTCCATCCGCACGGGTTCCCTCCTTCCGGGTTGTTTGACCAGACCAGGCAGTGCGGGGGAACGAAGCGAAAGATGAAGCAAAATAAGAGCGGCTTACATTATGAGAAGCCCGATTTGCCCGTTCCGCTGCAGTTTACGAGGGTGGGAATGTTTTGGCCGCTGCTTCACCCGGAACGCTTGCCGCGGAATCCGCGATGGGAATTGAACTGGTTTTGCGCCGAAGGAAGCTCGCGTACAGGGCGTCTCGGTAACAATGGCCCCGTCAGCAACAATTTGTCGGAACTGGAAACGGTGTGAACGGAGATAGCCGAACGATCTTTTTCCAGCGTTTTCGCTACGGTGGTGGTTTATAAATTGTGTGGTGCATTTCGCTATCGGATAGAATGGTTTATTCGGTGGTAAATTAGTGGGAGGCAGGTTCATTGCACGGGAAGTTTCATCTCACTAATTATGATGATTGATTGTGCAGCCGGGTTTCGCGCATCGTTTACAGGTGTCGCTCGGTTGTTATACATCCGAAGCAAAAGTGAAAGGATCGAGCGGTACCGAACATCTTCCGATTGGAAAATGGTGGTTGGCTTGCAATAAAGCGTTAATTGTTATTGCTGGTTGTCACTAAAAGCCAAATCTCAAAATTAAGATTTTGTGGTAAACACTTCCGACAGAGAACACATCCATACCACACTGCCCCGAACAAACCTCTACAAACACGTGATGTCAGAGGGCAAGTCACGGATCAGCCCGAGATCAGGTAATCGTTGTACCATACCGGATGTGTTGTACAGATGCTCTTCACACAACGAATCCAATCGTCTCAGAACGTTTTTACAGACCTTGGAAATTCCCCTGCATGTTTCCTCCGCAGGGATTTCCTGCAAACATGCAAATCTGTTTATCAAGCATTGGTCAAATAGAGGTACGCACGTCGCCATGGTCTAGCAGTGGAAAGCACGCTTTGTAGCTGCGCTGCGTTTCAAATCTCAGTCACGTACATGCGCGAACGACGAACGTGCGTGAGCAGGCGATGGTGCGAATGAGTGCAAGATAAATTACATTCGAAATAAGGAACTAACACAAACATTAAACCCAATCAATCACTTCGACCCTCAACTTTTCAGCCCGCGGGACTCGGAACGGAAAGTGATTCAAGCAATCTTCCACTTTGCGCGTCTCACAACTGCCTTGGCCTGGGGCCAACCATGGTGCATGAGGGCAACGAAATCCCCGATAAAAAAGGGATTGATTGAGAGCGAACTAGGAAGAAAAGCTCGTGGAAAAACAAACTCGCTGCATAAACCCGGCAGACGAAGGGCAGTGTTCGTGGAGAAAGAACAGGAACAGGAACAATTTGACTTGACGCGGGCAACGTTTCTTGAGGTTTGCCGGGCAGCGCAGCGGCAGCAGCTTGATTCGATGCGGATGAAACGTTCTGAGTGGATGATGTGCCCGGATGATGGGCAACACGCATCGCTGTTGAGTGATGAAGTCCGATGGTAGTGCGCTTGCGAAGGCTCGATACTCACAGCATCGGACACGGACTCAGGTGTTGATCAAGTATATTTATCTTTAATTTTCACCGCATCCGCACTACCATCCTTCACTTCCCATCCGCGGACAGGGCTCATTTCGTATGCCGGTTGTTGGCCAACGTTGAGCCCACGTTCGATCCTTACGCAGGCTAAAGAGCACGCAGGACGACGCATCGTCGGATGGATGGATAATGAAAATTACTTTTAAACACCTTCCCATTATCGGTGCTCTTCCCGATGTTTCGCGTTTCCGTTGTACCTGCCGGAGCCGGTCCGCCCAACGATCATCGTCTCGAGCGAGATGTGTTGGTGTTGTTTTTTTTTGTTGTTTTTGCTTCCCGTAACCTTCTCCGGAGTTCGTTCCTGCTTGAGCTTGACGAACGAAAAGGCACGTTCGATGGTTTGTTTTCGCTCGAAGTTAATTTTGATATGAAAGTAAAAACCAATATGTGCATCACGGCACGGTTTCCGGCGTCGGCCGACCGTAGCTATCGGGGACGGTGGGGATGGTGAGGGATGGTCATGAACAGATTGAAATTGGGTTCGCGGTCAGGATCAAAGGTTAGAAAACGATGGTTTGCATTACGGAGGGTTTGTACATTTTTTTAAAGTGCGGTTCCATCTCGCAAACTCGTGCCTGGACTGTTCCTGGCCGGCTGTAGAAAATAGCAAAAAAGAAAAAGTGTGCAAGAACGGTCGTTCTTAAGCAGCGAATTAGCTTGATTGCAAGAAATCGTGGCGGATGTGAACTGTCCGTTTGGGAGAACGAAACCGCCCAATGCAATGGTGCCGGCGATGGTGGTGTAAGAACCGATTTGGGGTAATTTGAGGTCGACTTAAAATAACCACAATTGCGATGCTGTCGGTTTAGTAAAAACCGCCCAGTTTCTACCTGCCCCCCCTACTCTACTAGCACCTTCTGGGATACTAGCCAGTGTCAGCGCTTTTGGCTCAATTTACTAGACTTTGAAGATAACTGCATGAAAGAACAATTTGCTTGCGAAAAGTACATTCTAAATGGCAATAAAAATGTAATTACGGTGTGCAGTATCTCTCACAATGGTTCGCAAAGCGTAACGATCCTCGCTCTCACCTCACCGTTACGCTTTTCTGGGCACATTTGGGCGATTTTGCGAAAGGCTAAGGCTAGCTGGAAACATTAGCAAAAAAGACCCTCAACTTTTCAGCCCGCGGGACTCGGAACGGAAAGTGATTCAAGCAATCTTCCACTTTGCGCGTCTCACAACTGCCTTGGCCTGGGGCCAACCATGGTGCATGAGGGCAACGAAATCCCCGATAAAAAAGGGATTGATTGAGAGCGAACTAGGAAGAAAAGCTCGTGGAAAAACAAACTCGCTGCATAAACCCGGCAGACGAAGGGCAGTGTTCGTGGAGAAAGAACAGGAACAGGAACAATTTGACTTGACGCGGGCAACGTTTCTTGAGGTTTGCCGGGCAGCGCAGCGGCAGCAGCTTGATTCGATGCGGATGAAACGTTCTGAGTGGATGATGTGCCCGGATGATGGGCAACACGCATCGCTGTTGAGTGATGAAGTCCGATGGTAGTGCGCTTGCGAAGGCTCGATACTCACAGCATCGGACACGGACTCAGGTGTTGATCAAGTATATTTATCTTTAATTTTCACCGCATCCGCACTACCATCCTTCACTTCCCATCCGCGGACAGGGCTCATTTCGTATGCCGGTTGTTGGCCAACGTTGAGCCCACGTTCGATCCTTACGCAGGCTAAAGAGCACGCAGGACGACGCATCGTCGGATGGATGGATAATGAAAATTACTTTTAAACACCTTCCCATTATCGGTGCTCTTCCCGATGTTTCGCGTTTCCGTTGTACCTGCCGGAGCCGGTCCGCCCAACGATCATCGTCTCGAGCGAGATGTGTTGGTGTTGTTTTTTTTTGTTGTTTTTGCTTCCCGTAACCTTCTCCGGAGTTCGTTCCTGCTTGAGCTTGACGAACGAAAAGGCACGTTCGATGGTTTGTTTTCGCTCGAAGTTAATTTTGATATGAAAGTAAAAACCAATATGTGCATCACGGCACGGTTTCCGGCGTCGGCCGACCGTAGCTATCGGGGACGGTGGGGATGGTGAGGGATGGTCATGAACAGATTGAAATTGGGTTCGCGGTCAGGATCAAAGGTTAGAAAACGATGGTTTGCATTACGGAGGGTTTGTACATTTTTTTAAAGTGCGGTTCCATCTCGCAAACTCGTGCCTGGACTGTTCCTGGCCGGCTGTAGAAAATAGCAAAAAAGAAAAAGTGTGCAAGAACGGTCGTTCTTAAGCAGCGAATTAGCTTGATTGCAAGAAATCGTGGCGGATGTGAACTGTCCGTTTGGGAGAACGAAACCGCCCAATGCAATGGTGCCGGCGATGGTGGTGTAAGAACCGATTTGGGGTAATTTGAGGTCGACTTAAAATAACCACAATTGCGATGCTGTCGGTTTAGTAAAAACCGCCCAGTTTCTACCTGCCCCCCCTACTCTACTAGCACCTTCTGGGATACTAGCCAGTGTCAGCGCTTTTGGCTCAAGGTAAATTGAGCCCAATGCAATGGTGCCGGCGATGGTGGTGTAAGAACCGATTTGGGGTAATTTGAGGTCGACTTAAAATAACCACAATTGCGATGCTGTCGGTTTAGTAAAAACCGCCCAGTTTCTACCTGCCCCCCCTACTCTACTAGCACCTTCTGGGATACTAGCCAGTGTCAGCGCTTTTGGCTCAATTTACTAGACTTTGAAGATAACTGCATGAAAGAACAATTTGCTTGCGAAAAGTACATTCTAAATGGCAATAAAAATGTAATTACGGTGTGCAGTATCTCTCACAATGGTTCGCAAAGCGTAACGATCCTCGCTCTCACCTCACCGTTACGCTTTTCTGGGCACATTTGGGCGATTTTGCGAAAGGCTAAGGCTAGCTGGAAACATTAGCAAAAAAAAAAAAAACAAAACGGAAGAAGAAAAAGAGACTCCGCGTAGCCTTTAATCCACCGAACGGGGGACGGTTATAAATTTTGTTTTTCCCGAAAGTAGCACAGAATTTGGCTGGCACTCGTCCTAGGAGCGTCTGTTCCTTGGCTCAAGTTACGAGGATCGGAAATGAGATTTTCAAACCCGGTGCTCGATGGCAGCGTGCTTTTAATGTGATCGCTGCTTCGCATTTTTCCTCCTGGCAGCCAAATGGATGGTTTAGAATGTCTCTCTAATTAATGATCCACGAAACCATGGTGCATGGTGCGATGTTTCGGCGCTTGTACCCGTAGCTGGCCAGTGTTTGTATGTGTGCGCGTGTGTGTGTTTGGTTTCAGGATAAAGTTAGAAGAAACAACTGTCGAAATAATTAAAATGGTATTGAAAGCAAGGATTGGCGTAATTAGGTTGAAAGTTTAAGACACTGCTCAACTTTAACTTGCAAGCGGGACTCGATATACCAACGATTTCGGTCCCCAAAAAAGCGATCCTATATTGGATCACATTATTTGCTTCTGAATGATGGCAATGAATAATGTTGATTTCATGGTTTGCTCTAAATTCGGCTATTTGCTTGACACTCACATCACGCAACTTAATGCGGCCGAGCGTTGTCAACGTGCGTACTACTAGAATGGTTTATGGTGTCGCATATAGAGTGCTTGATAAATGCGTACCCACCCCACACACTGCCAAACGACCGCAGCGTTGCCCTGGTCCGACGCTCCACGAAACCTGCTTGAGACGCCGGTGAGACAATATAGTTATTTATTTTCGTTACCAATATGAGGCAAACTGGGAAGCAATGCAAACCCGTGGGTCCGTTTACTGTCCACCGCGATATAACTGCGCCCGGTTTGATGGCCACCTTTACAGCGCCCGTGTGGTGAAGATGTGAGTGAAGGCGTTTGATGATTATGTTGCTTTTAAGAGCATTCCCTTCTTCGAATTTTATGAGTCAATAAGCGTAAAGTAAGGTGACATTTATGCTATCGCGATGGTATTATCTCTATCGTGTTGTCCTTTTCAATGCTGCGTCGGCCCGCGCTGGAGGCTGGATCGTCAAATCGATTCCACTCATCACGCTGTAAAATGGGTTTCATTCGCCCCATTTTCCCACCACCGCAACAAAGGAACGTCAGGAACCATTTTTAAAACGATTGTTGTTAGCGAATGTCGTGTGGGCGTTTCGATCAGATTGTCTGATGTCACTCAAGCAGCAGCATCTAGCACTTCATGTGCGTATCATTTTCATCATGAGTGCAGCGAAACATCTTCATATAATAGGGCGAGAAGAATGCTATAAATTATGTTGCAGCATAAGTGTTCCATGCCCTGCGTACTATATCAAATAGGGTTTGAGAAATGGGTGATGCAAAAATATAATTTGTTATCGCAGTGATGTGTTGAAACAATCTTCTGATACTCTAAGGGTAAAATATTAATGCAAAATTATTAACAAACAATCGCACGACGGAAAAGGTTGGTATAATAGCAATCTATTATTCCTGATACTCGTCTTCATTTGACGATTTTTACGAAAGTAAAATTAAAGCTGTAAGCCCACAGTTGCAAAGATTTCCGATTTCTTTTAGTTCAATTTCTTTTAGTAAGGAAGTCAAAATAAGGTAAAAAAATGCTTCCAATGCGCAACCAGGACAAGCGAAACGATAATTTAATTAGTAGCTACTCGTTCATGTAACAATTGAATGATCGCACAGGATGAAAACAAACCGAAAGACATCCCAAGGTAGCGGAAAAATGAGGTGGGATGAACGAAGTTTTCTTTGCATTCGCTAAATTGGCCATTTTTTTTTTGGTCACATCTCACCTAAACCAGCAGCCCTGACCTGCTTTGGTAGCATCATTTTGAATTTTTAATTAATTTCACTTTTGGGCACAAATGTCTTTTTCATTTTTCTCAGCTTTTGGATGGTAATTGGGTTACAACATGTTTCTCTCCCTTTACCTAGATTCTTTGGGAAACTCAGATGAAACAAAAAAGAAACCAAAAAAAAAAACAAGGAAAACAATCTAGGCTACACTGTGGGTAGAGTATCTTTTTTCAGCCGGCATTTTTTTTTTCGAACTGGCGAAAGAATAAAACCGAAATGGCTGGCAAATCTATGCTGGGAGGCTCTAAGGGAAAGGGTCTAACATTACCCGTTGGGTATTACCATAATATGCAAATGATTGCAATTTAAGCTTACCCTTTCATGCACGTCATCAGCGTGAAACATTGATCAATTTTGAATTCTTACCATGCATGAACCTTCCAGTGATGGTGTATGTGGCATTGGCACGTGGTAACACGACAGTTACGTAAAATTGCAATTGATTAATTTTGTTGGAATTTTCTCGGGCGAAACCGTTTAGAAACTGCAAATGTTAAGGTCAATGTGTTTAAGCGAAATGCCAAAACTGTAAAACGAATCAATAAGGTTCTGGGCAGTTGACAAGAATTGTGTAGAAGCATTTCTTCTCAACAAGAAGCCGCATTGTTTCAATCGTTCGTCCAGAAAAAGGTCTACTCACAAAGACAACGCCAGAGCGAGGTGGGTTTTCTCATGTATTTTCCGTTTGCCTACGGATAGACCTTAGCTAAAGGTGGTTTAATCTTGTTTGTGTGGATTGTTTAAGTTTATCGTATTACAGCAGGGTTAAGACAGGGAAGCTTGCAAAGACGATTCGAAATAAGACGCATGCAAACTGACCATTCGAAAGACCTTAAGTCGTTTACACGAAAGCGTCGAAGCAATGAAATATTAAATGGCTTATCTGGGATTAGCTTGCTGGGGTTTGTAAACACGCTGGACCAGACTGATTCGGGTTGATGTTTTTCGCATGTTTTGAAAAATGTTAAGCGCCACTTGAAAAAAAAAACATATACGATAAAGTTGAATGTTTATACAGCTTGGTATTTCAAATTCGCGTTAATAGGCATGAAATCAGTAACTTAGTATCTGTTTTACTTTATCGTTCATTACTCGTGTCCAACAACACAAATGCTTTGCCGTAAACTGCTAGCATTGTGAATAAAGCTCCAATTCTCACACCAAAAGCGGGGTTGTAAAACAATTGAAGGACAGAAAAGACGTTGGAAGTGAAAGCTTGACCTCGTAAGTCTGCAAGAGAAAACCGTCAACATTTCTCTCGTGGTGAATCTTGCCAACAAGCGTAGTGTGTGATGATTGCTGATGGATAACAACATCGTTACCGGTGCATGTGACTTTGAGTGTGAATCTGAAATGTGCGCGAGAACTGGAGCTAGGGTCTAACGTTCTAACAAACAAAACAAAAAATACGTTAGCTGCTGATGGTAAAATGACTTTCTAGCCCGGTCTACCGTTGGGAGCCGTATTTCGCGAATGGTTTCCATTGTTGGAAAGCACGAAAATGGCAAGTGGAAGCTGCGTTAGAGTTATGCATCGGATGGTCTGCTATCGGGGTTCATTTGAATAAAACTAAACCCATGTGCATGAGTGCATGTGCATTATGGTAATGGCGATGACACTGGGTATCAAGTATGCTCCACGAAGCTGAGTGGAAGCAATGGCATTAAAAATCCTGTTCCTTCGCCGTCAGCTGTCTTCGCTACACAGTGATTTGGTGTTGCATCTTAAGTAGCGAAACATCTTCGGAGCAGTGCATGGTGGACCCAGTTTATTCAATAGCTTATACGTTTCTGTGTGTATGATAGGATGTAGTCTTGCAATAGTCAGAAAACTTGAAGATGAATTCAATAACAAATCGTGTTGAAATGGTTGAAATGTTCTTCAGATATTGTGTTATTTTAGGATCAGAGATATCCTTTGACCGGATACTGGTATACCTCCTGCAGGCATTCATTTGTTTGGCTATCCGCAACTCACCTGCAAAGAAAATAAAAAAAAAACACTGTTAGTTACCATACTAAAATATTTGAAGTGTTTTGGAGTCTAAATTGAACAAATGCTTCAAGGTATACAGTTCTATAAGATTTTTTTTGCTTTGCGATACACACGAATTATCCATCTAACTCGATTCGAAAAAAAAAATCGATTTAAAACCCCGTTTGTGCCAAACCTGCACCACGGTGAAAGGGAATAAAATCGATCAACTTTGAATAAAATGACACTACGCGCTACAAAATCAGCCAGACGGTCCCGTTTTCAATACCTATCGTGTTTTTTTCGTTTTTTGTAGGTTAGTCCTATGACATCCAAAAAACTTCGTCCTATTGGCACAGTGACGGCGGCTTGTCAGCTGTCCGAGCATATTTTTTGACCCAGTGACGTGGCAGTTCACGGTGAAGGTAGAGAAAAAAAAATCAGTAAATAAACAGCTGAACCCAAACGAGTGTAATGAAGGTGGAAGTCATCCGCAACAGTGAGCGAGGGTATCGTAAACCGCACGTAGCCGCTCTTAAAAACCATGAAAAAGCAATCAACTGCTCGATTGGACGGAAAACTGTGTACAGCCAGGTGAAATGGAAAGGATGAAAATAATATTTATCTTGCAAAATTCATTTTTTCCCCTCTTATGATAACTTTCCGAATGCACACAAAATGGTAATAATAAAGATATCTCTACAATTTTTACGCTCAAGATTTCTTCAGCTGGTTCCAATTGACTAATCGTTGATGTCTGTTGATTTCAGAATATTTCAGTTAAGAGGAAGGAATATTACTGAAAGTTCTCGTCGCTGCCAATCGAAATGATTCAGGCTACAAGAAGTAAATTGTACCCACATTGTGCCAGGCGCAAAAACATCGCCACACCGTTGGTTCTCTTTAAACAATTTAACGCTTCGCAGTTAAACAACGTAAACAGTCAAACGACAATTTAGTGCGGTTGTGTGGTACAAGGCAAAATGGCCAACCGAGAACCATGTTTCGTGAGCTGTGCTGCGGAACATTCCTGCCTAAATAACTTTCCAAAAGAACGATCACAGGACCCTCGACATTCCAATGAATTGGTTATTTTAGCTATCTCGGCATT
>KZ061668.1:111732-140087 GCA_002091835.1 Anopheles maculatus | reverse complement strand
GCATTCACTGCTGTTCCACCGACTTGTCAGCCGAGAATTTGGAGCCCTTGCCAATTTGTGTTCTTCCTTCCGGGGAGGCTTTTGCTCCCCCCCCCGTATAATATCACAATTCGACACACACATACACACATACACCCATACATGCAGATATCTTTCTCTCTCTCGCTCCCCTATATTCACTGCTTCATCAGCTGTGTCAGTGGATTGTAATCCTTGTCACAAAGTGGAGCATCACTTCGAAAATGCTGGGAAGCCAGATTATGGCCCACAATGGTATGGCCGCCCATAGTTTGGATCAAATGGTTTTGTTTGGTTCGTATCCTTTAACGACTGCTGGGCGGGCTGGTTCGCAGATAACGGAATTTTCACACCCGGCAACCAATTTATGATGCAGCCATACGGGAGAACTTTACTTGATATGCGACGGTGATGGTTTCGAAGAAGGTAATAATCAGTAACGGTAAAGGAAACAACAAAGAAGAGTCCATCGGTTAGTCATTAAATAAGCTTAAACCGCTGTTCAGAACACTCACGGCGAATCTCACGGAGCATGTAACAGGAAATCGAAACGGTAGAATATGTCATTTCGAGATTCAGTTGGAGCAGCTCAACTATGTATTGCGGCCCTTGCTTCCAGCGCTGATCATCAGCTGTTAAAAGCGAAGCATCTCCAGCCGACCAGTTCCGATCATTTGAGAAAGGAAATGCTACGGAACAAAATTACGGCACTCTCACGGCCCATTGAGGGCGACATTTCGATGGATGGATGGATGGTTTGCTCGAAAAAACAAAACCAAAAAAAAAAAAAAAGAAAAACACATCAGCCTCCATCACACCGAACAATCGTGATGCCGTTTTCCCGTTTTTCCCGTGCCACACGCGAGCGGATTTGACCTTTTGCCTGGGTGTCCCACGTTCTGTGTCGTTACGCTTCGTCTAACGAACAGGCACCCTACACCTACTCACCCAACCGCAGTCGCTCGCAGTCGCATCCGTCCATGCACACTTACACTTCAGCCCAAATTTCTTGACGCAGCAAACGTACCGAAGGATGTATACGGTACGGTAAGGTGTACCACATTTTTTTTTGCTCTCCCTTCTTCATTTGGTTGCGTTTTTGGTTGCGTTTCCGAATTCCTGGCGCGACCTTCCGACCAGCAGTCCGACCGGGCAGCGACGCTCTGATCGTAAACGAACCTTGGCATTGACAAACATTCGTCTGCGGCAAACGGCGAAAGAAAGCAGTGAAGCAGCAATGGCCCAGTGCTTAGAATCAGTAAACATGAATAATTCAACCGTTGGCAAACGACAACAGCACAACAATAATACGGGCACACATACACGGAAAAGCTGTGCAGAAAGGCATCCAGCACTATGTTGGAGCATAGCCGACTGTCCTGGCGGCTATTCGAATGCCGGAATCGCAGATAGGACTTTAACAGTACTACTGACCAGAGAGCTACCACCGGGAACGCTCCCGAATCCTGGGCGACAGGCGTTCCTGCTACCATGCACGGACGATTGCAACTTCTTCGCCAGCAGTGAAACGGAAGAAGTTTACGCTTCTTCACGTCGTCACCAGGATGTACGATTGCTTCGCCAGCGCCGGGTCTGGGCATAAGGTACAAAATTTGTGTGCAGGAATCATATTTTTATGTTGTTTTCTTTTCACCAGGTTTGCTGTTCTGTAGCTCGCGCACCGGCACAGCCATTGTGTGTTTTGCCGTGTGATTTCGCATGCCTCATTGGCCCCACACAGGTTGGAAGGTATCCGCGCAACGCCCTTGCTGCTATCGTAAAATATCATACCAAATTGGGTTTACACATCTCGAGAAAGCCCTTGTGGAAAATCGCGGGAAAGTTTGCAACATGCGGCGGCTTGGTAAACGGTTCGCCAGCAGCGCAGATTTTGGCGCAGATTTGGAGGAAATTGTTCATCGTAAAGTGTTGTGTGGAAAGCTTGGGTTTGGGGCATGTTTTCGGGAGCATATTTTTTCGCCAAACGTAAACAAAACGTGGCAAAAAGCATATGGGACGTCGGTGGGTCGGTGCATAGTGGACGTCATGTAGCAGTAGTAAAACAACAAACGAATGAACCTGCAACCCGTCTAGGTCAAGCATGGAGCAAGGGAAAAGTGTGTCGAGTGTTTTCCACGCTTGCTTCCGACCGACGACGATGGAAAAGCATTTCTTTTCTTTTTTCGCTGTTGGCTAGATCTTCTGCAGCTTCCACAGCTCCGTAAAGCCCGTTCCAGACGAAGCGCAAACTAGATTGCAAACTAAAACGCGAAGGCTGGCAGTAATGTCATACCATACGAATTTGACAGCATTTTGTTCGCAAAATCGTAGTTGCGCTTGGATTTGCGCTTCGTGTGGAGCGGCTTTAACAGTCTCCGTAATATACTTACGCGTAAATTGGTAAACATTATTTCAATAGCAAAAAAAAAATGTTGCAAAAACACAAATTGCTCACACGACTGCCGAATGTTTGTTTCGGTTTTACAAATGAATATTGACACATTGGGTGGGGTTCGTTTCTTTGCGGTTGTGATAAGCTTCAACAAAACAACAAAAAGGAAACATGTTAATTCTTCTTCTTCTTCCTTGGCACTACAACCTCGTGAGGTCTTGGCCTGCTAGCAATTGCTAGCTTTCTTTGACTTAGTTATACCCGTAGCTGGATAGTCAGTCCTGCGTACGGGGAGGCGGTCCGCCGGGATTCGAACCCCGGTCCTGCCGTGTGAAGACCGGCGCCGCTATCGAATACACCACCGGGCCGCCCCCGGTTAAACATGTTAATTACGGGCGAAAAATGTTCGAGCACAAAATAGCTCAAAGGTCTTTTTAATCGAATTATCCGATTTCCTCTGAATAAAATGCTACACCATCAATGGATGCGGGATTTCCCGAGAAATCCATCCGTTTTTCTCGCAAGGATGTACATTTTTAATTAACTTTTATTAATATTGATTGCGCTGGTCTCTTTGAACCATTTCTCCAATTTGCCAACCGATAAAAACGTACAGTGAAGCTGTAAGCGGAAACCCCCAAAGAGACAAACAACATTTATCCAATCGTGTGTGTGTGTGTGTGTTTGATGCACCTGATGTGGGTTTTATTGTCATTATTGAATGTTCTACATTTTTAAACGGGGTTCCCACCGGGGCTGCTGAATGGGGCGATTTGCTGACATTTGCGGATCAGTGCAACAATAGGGAACAGCGCTTTGAAAATTGTAATGGAACCGCACAAAATATGGCGCAATGCACCGGGTGCCTTTTTGGCTGTCCATTTATGAGTCCGTTCGGTTGGCTTAAATCAAAGCTTAATTCGTTCGTTACTGGCACGTTGCTGCCCACGATCTCGAAGGACCCCGCATTCTCCAGGGTGTTTGCCCGTTATTTCCTTCAGTTTCCGGTGGAGCATTGAAGCTTGAAAATAGTTTTCCCCCTTGGTTGTGTATCTGCACACCCCAGAGAGCATCGCATCGAACGCCAGTCTCAGCGATCCTTTGATGGTAATGGCGTCAGCGTCAAAGGGTAAACACCGGACAGCAGATAGCGGATCCCTATGGCTTGGCAGCCACGGTAATGGTCCACCGGAGCATCCACATGGTTTTGGAGCAAAGCGCAATAACAGTACCATTTAACGATATTATTATTTGAGCTTTCGCTGATTTTTTGGTTTTGCATCGTCAGCAGCCTTGGCCGCTAGGTTCGGGATAGCGAGGGCACTGTTTTGAAGCTTACGACATGCTCGACCGCGGGTGCTACATCTATGCTCTTGTTTCAATTTAACGATTCTGGTCCACCCACACCGACGTTTACCGGGCGGTGCCGATGGAAGTGACTTGTTTTCCGGAACTGCTTCACTTAAAGTGCGACAGCCAGAACGTGACCGGAATTTTGGAAAAAAGCTACCCAGTTTCGAAAGTGCCTTACTCCGACTTACTGAAATGTCTTGGGTGGTGTTCTCCTTTCTCGATTTTAACTGAATGCTCCACGCCCCCCCCAACATTTTCCCATCCACTCTGGCCGTTGTTTGGTCGCGGTTAGCGTTGCCACGGGTTGTTGAGGGTTTTTACTTTTCGTTCGGCAAAGTGAAGAAAAACGAAAAAGGAAAAACAATCCTGAAGAAAGCACGAACTCTTCGGCGACACGTTCCCCGGCACGGAGCGTAACTGTCAATAGAAAACCGCGAAATGCGTCTATCTGCGTCAATTTTGATTCAATTATTTCTTAACGACATTTTTCTGGCACCATATTTGGAACAACAACAGCGACACACAGCAACAACAAAAAAAAAGTGTCACCATTTTGCTGCTCACTGCCGAGCGCCGGATATTTCGGAGTCCATAATTGGCATCCCGGTGCGTGTGGGCGGACGATCCTTTCAATGCACACATCACGCCACGACAGGCGTTTATACGGTTTGGCTTCGGTTTTCCCGCTCATCGGGCAAGGCAGAAGGCGGAAGGTCCTCTAGCAGGTGGCCCGGGTTCGTCCCGGGTAAAGTCTATCAACCAATTGGCAGTCAATCGGTGGTGACAGTTCCAACGCCACAGTCGTTGGCCACGTGTGTAAACTGTAATCTGATAGCGCGCTTGTCAGTGCCGGAACATTGATGGATGAATCATTTTGGGCCTCATTTTGTGGCAGCAGCATAGTCGACCGGTGGTGCAGGGCACTCGGGTTCGGGTTTATTTGATAGAATCAATGAAATTAAATGAAATATGAGATACTTGAGCGGTAACGACGATGAGGAACAGGCAGGATGGCCATCATGGGGGAAAGGTGCGCTGGTATGGTATGGAATCGATCAATTCTGTGGTTAATTTGTGCCTCGCTGTGAAGATTTCTGCCGAGCGGTAGTGTATCAAACTAGGAGTTATTTAATTTTGATTGATCTATTATGTTTGTAGCCGACCTTTTAATGTTGCTGACGGTGTGACGGATTCTGTGTGGTAGCGGCTGCGTGGCGCAAAGCACATGAGCAATGGGATAGATTTTTCATAATTAATTAACTGTTCCGATTCTTATGACTGATGATTGTGTACAGAAAACAAGCACAAACAATTGTTTTCTTTCTCTGTCAAAGTGATGTGGCCGGGATTGATTCGCTTGGTGAAATATGCTCAAAAAAGATGTGTGTATTTTTTTTAACTTGGAAACTTCTAACAAAACAGAGACAAATCATCACAAACATAATGTGTTATTACAATATTTGTTGTGCTTGATAAAATGTTTCCCCCCCCCCAGAAAACAAGCACAAACAATTGTTTTCTTTCTCTGTCAAAGTGATGTGGCCGGGATTGATTCGCTTGGTGAAATATGCTCAAAAAAGATGTGTGTATTTTTTTTAACTTGGAAACTTCTAACAAAACAGAGACAAATCATCACAAACATAATGTGTTATTACAATATTTGTTGTGCTTGATAAAATGTTTCTTCGGTCACCCCCCCCCACTTGAAGACACTATTCCGAGCGAAATTGTCTATGGATATAATTGTATCATTTGGCTGTTGATGCTCCAATAACCTATTGTTGCGCCACAACTGCTTTGCAGCATCAATCTTAGTTTCGATTTTGAAATCATCATAATATATGGCATTAACTATCTAATAATCGATCCCAGCGTGTTCTTTCGTTCGGTCACGGTGGAGAGGTTTTGGTTAGTTTTTTTTGTTTCTCCCCTCGTTTGAGTGTGCTGTCTGGTTCGCTATTGAAATAAACCGGCAATTTAGTCCAGATTGGGGACGTGAAGAGGCCACTGGTAAGAACAGGCCAAACGAAGCATCCCATCATGTTTGCCCCTAATTCTCCTCTCCAGCCTGACTGATCTCGCGTGGTGCGAGGGTCGAGTGAAGTGAATCAACTTCAAAAATGATACAATTTCCAGCTTCCAAGCCACCGGCAGCGACGCTCGCCGGGCAGCGTTCTTCAGCCGCCGCCGATTCGATAAACAGAGCGAAGGAATGGAACGGAGAAATCTCGAGTCTCGCGTGGAACACACGCGGAAAGGGAGTCGAATATGAAGAGCTTAAAAGCATAAGACGATAGCACTTCTCGTCACCGGAGCCGTCCACTTTGCACGATAGGGTTAAACCGGGCGTGTGGAAGCAGGCATAAATCGAGGAATATGTTTGTTTTACTAAAACGTCGAGAGTGGCATCATTTTTATTGTTTTCTCCTTCAGTCACGACCGTGCGCCGGTTCCGCCGTAAGCCGACGGGACCGAAATGAATTTTTATATCTTATTCCACCGTCTGCCGATGGGCGGTGGATGGAAGGTCGGATCGGAAACGGGGAATCCGGATGATGGACGGATGGATGACGTGGGGCAGGGACGGTACGCGAACGAAGGAGAACGAATCCTAAAGTTGCCCCGCAGTGCTTCGACGGTGCCCCTTGGGCGACACACTGTATGATACATTTAATAATTTTCCATCGAGCCGGTGGCAGCCGCAAGCTGGGCTGAGTACGAGGCAAAGCTTTTACGATCGTACGGAGGACCTCCCTGGAAAGCGTTGGCCCTCGTGTACGGTGGAACCATTTCTTGAGAACACTTATGGAATAGCTTGCAGGCAGAAACCGGGCAGAAATCTCGAGCAGATTGCAATGCGCAGCATACATTCACATACACACACACACACAGACACACGGGAATGGCGGTTGTCGTTTATCAATGGAAGACAATCTACTTTCGGGTTTTGAAAGTTCATGCTATTTGGGTTTGGGGCGTTGTGTGTTGCGAGGCAGCGAACTGGCGACCGGATCGGCGACCGATGCTGGAACGGGACAGTGGAGTCAGTTCGCCGAGCTGATTGAAAAGGTACCGCCAGGGATCCTGACAGTCGTCCGCGGGGAATACAAATGAATTGGAACGGACGACGAAGACATTCGTTTTCCTGGGAGTTTGGGTAAGCTCTGATAAATGAGTTCGAAGCACCGGTATGACACAACAATGCTTGCAACAGGCATAAGATGCAGTGAGCTTATCCAGCGAGTGCATAATTTATATCATTTATGTTCGCTTCAGTTGTGTATAAGCCAGCGCGCGAGTGTCTGTTTGCTCGAAATCTTTAAACTAGCGACTGGCCTTCGTTCCAACTGACCAATTGATGTCGGGACTGTTCAAACTGATAGTAAAAAATGCGAAAATCTCTTGTCTCTTGTTTGTCAACAAACTCGGAGATTCTTGCTGAAACACAAGACATTCTATGCCAAACGAAATCTACTCGCGATAAATTTGTTACAAATAATCTCATCCCGACCATCTAAAGGTGTGCGCAAAGGTAAATCATTCATGGCCAAGAAACAGCGGAGCACGAACGCACGAGCAAAATCCACCGTGGCACAGGCAGACATCAAGCAAATAGGGCAATGAAACTCTTTAATACGGCATTACGTAGCCCACCAAGAGCTCGCCAGAATGGCCGTCGTCACTGCCAGTGCTCGTTCATCACCGTGCGGAAGGATCAAGGGAAGGTGACATCGTGGGCCCACTAATCCGCTCCGGAATTACGTACAGCCAGAGCGCGGCACCAGCGGCACAAGGGCGACCGGGGCTAGGGAAATTCGCATGCCCCACACTCATTGCAGTGTCGTAAACGCCGCACTAAAGTGTTCACATCCGGTGTTCCACAGGCGACAAGAAAGGTGCGAAAAAACGGAAACATTGCTGTTGGTTTTTTTCTTTTTTTGTTGTACCCTTGTTGGTTTCCTTTTTTTTTGTTGGTTTTTTTCTTTTTTTGTTGTACCCTTGTTGGTTTCCTTTTTTTTTCGTTGTATTTTCATTTTCCACCGTCCTATTCATCTTTGGCGTTGTACACTGTGATTAGATTTTGCTGGCGCTGGCCGTTGTGACGCGGTTAGGATGATATCAGCAACATCATCACCGCACTTGTCATGCCGTTTTTTTGTGCTTCTTTCTTCGCATCGGAGAGGACACATCGGCGGTAGCACGGGTCCAACGTCAACGAGCAAGAAACTGGCCCGAACCGCGCTCGCCGTCGTAGTGCGGAGGTTTGGCATGTTGTGACCCATTTCATGCCTTTCCGGTTGTGTCAATTTTTCCTTTTTTTTTTTGTTGTTGTTGCCGCTGCTAGCCGTTTTTGCGCCTTCTTCCGGTCCGTGGTTGGGCACGTCCTTTGTCAATATTATTTATTTATCAAGTTATTTAGCATTGTCTCCTGTCAGGCTGTATTTTTTCATGAATTCATAAGGGCTCATAGAAAGCTGCTGCCTACTTCCCGTTTGGAAAATAGCTGCCGTGCAAGCGAAAAAGCGGACCGCCGATTACCCGTCAGGTCCGTTGCTTGGCGTGGTACAAAAATCTTCCGGAAAATCCTACGAACGGGCGTTGGCGGACCACCTCTGGGAAATGAGAGATAGACAGGGATCTGATCAAACCCGAGAGGCAGCGGTGGGTCAAAATGTGGGGAACCGCAGGTCTTATTGACGTTTGACATAATCATAAAAAATATCATATTCGGTGCGGTTCCTTCCATGCAGGCGAATACTCGGCGAAGCAGGCTTCCGACAATGTCGATGATCGCCAAGGGTTATACACTGTGGGCCGTCGTTATCTCAGCCAACCGTTCTGTACGTTACGTCAACTGAACAGTGTTGGGTAGGATATGTGTTGTCACACGAAGCTCTTAACATAAGAGTTTTATTTTGTTACCTAAAACGAGGTTCTCAAGTGTTGAGAGTTTTTTAAATTTGTGTAGCTATACTGAAATAGGTATATTTTGGGAATCAGATTATTAGAGCTAATTGAATCACTCTGTAATTCGTTCACATCAAACAGTAGCACTGTGCTGAAAATGAACAAAATAAGCAACTTTATCAAGTATCGATTTTCACGCCTCACTCTTTGACGATATTGGAGTGACAGTTGCGACCTACCGTCACGCCACAACTCATATTCGACACCCCTGACGGTACCGGCGAGGTCAAACGTCAGTTATTCTTCATTCCACTGATCGGTGGTGGCATCATGCCAAAGTGCCAGTGCCGAGTATTGAGGAGAAATTGTGTTGCTAGCTGTCTCTTTTACCCGATTGTGTTGCCCGCTGTACGAGGAAAAGCCCGCAGGAGGAATAAACACACAGACATGTTCCAAATCTCTAACCTCAGGCTCGGGATGGACGTACGGAAGGCCGGGAAAAAAAAGAAAGCGAGCGCTTCGATACCATGACGTGCGTTCTGTTTTGGTTTGAAACTTCACACTCGCGCCCTATCGGCCGGATCTATAGTATTTCGAAGCCATAGTTGTGACGATATGCCGTAAATTGGATAAAACATATTAATGACTCGGTGAAACAAGTCGTTGAAAACTCCACGGTTCGACTTGCGGGATGCGCTCGAACGTGTTGGACAGCGCACGCACCGCAGGAATTAAGAGAAATAAATTAAAGCTATCTCTTCACCGGTCGCGATCGTTCGATCCTTTCGATCCCAACGCGATGTGTGGAATGGAGAAAAAAGGTCAGAACCGCTTATCGAAATCGCCGCTGGTGGAAGTCACCTGGTGTGAGACCGTTTCCAACCAGAGGCCACCACATACACCGTGCCAGCCAGCAAACGTCTTTGTCCGTTGACATCTTGATAATGGTTCGCCACACGTCGCTAGTAACCAGTAACCTGTTTCTTTGATTCGTTTTCTTCGTTTTCGGTGTGATTGCCACCCTGTTGCTACAATTGTTGTGTCTTATGAAAACTTCGGATACGTGAAGGATTCAGGGTTGAAAGAAGATTGTACCGTCCGTAACGTTAGCAAAGCAATGATAGACAGAGTAGCAGAGAAACGAAAAAACAAAATCAATTTAGATAAACATGGAACCATTTGATCGGAAAATCGTGCCATATTCTACTAAGCTGAAGTTATCGTAATTATATCTCTTGCTTTATATGAATTTTACATTATATATTGGATAGTTTCTTGCTGCAAATGTTAATCGTTATCAATCAATAAATTCATGTCCTGCTCTTCCTGTACTACCGTCATGAGCTTGGTTTGTTGTTCTGATTTGGCTATTTAACTGCCTTTTCCTTTTGCATTTAACTGATTTAAAGAATGTGCTTAAATCGGTCGATTGCGTTTCGTTGGAGTGGTCTGTCCACCGTGAATTAAGAAAGGAAAAGACGAGCACCAACAAAAATTAAAGAACGTAACTTCGCTTTCTTTCAGCCAATCCTGCGATTACGAAAGAAGGAACAAAAGTATTTCTAATCACTTGTGTAATCCAATTAAAAACGCAAGCACTTGTAACCTGTTTATCTACGAAAATGTCCCACTTTAATGCTCAATCGTCTGCAAAATCAGTTTACGTCCTTCTCTCTCTCTCTATCTCGTTCCCTCCACATAATAAACGCCGGTGGTGAGTGAATTGATTTGTGCGGCGTTCTTCCATTATAGTTGACGTCGAAAAGAGCGCTACTTTGGAACTAAATTCAATTTTCATCGTTCCCCGCCAAGCCGGTACTGGAGAACGCGATGAGAGAAAGAGAGAGAGGGAGCGGTCGTTTGCCAGATAGCTCTTAGGCTCTTCGACCGACCATTTTGAGCCGGTTGTTATTCGAAGAGTTTTGCGAACTAATTGCCACCAGTCCCTACATCCAAGCCAACACTGCACACGTTTTGGCTGGGAAAACACCGTCAGCCACCAGCGTGGAATTTGACTACCTTCAGTAGAGCTTTGCAATGGTGACGGATATGAAAGCTAAAAAGGAAGTGGAAGGGTTCAAGTGGCGCACGAGAACTGAAGTAATTTATTTTCGGAGTATTCTCACGCGTCACTCCTTTAGGCTTCGTAATCTATCTCAAGGCTCCCCGAAAGAATATTAATAAAGCCGGGACCGGGAAGTTGGCCAGCACCGGTTGCGTGAAGATATCCTGCCCAAACACGCTTCTACGCCCAACGGAATCTTGCCCGAAGGTTGATGGCCAAGATTTTTAGCCGAAGTGTGCGCGGAACGGAAAAGTGGATTTGAATATAATTTAAAAGTAATCGATAATTTATTATGCTAATAGTTGCGTTCGCCGGTGAAGCCACGTGCAGTGTCAGAACATTTGGTTTCGTTTATCATTTATCAAATGTCACCTGCGTCCACTGTTCGAAAATCACGAAGTAATTTCGTTGTAGCGATTTTTTTTTCGGTTACCGTAGCTGTCGATGTTACGATGTGCGTTGACACCTACCTAGGATACCACACCGTATTTGGACACAACGGAAGTGGCCAACCGTGAACAAGTGTGCACAGTGGAGGTACAGCGAAAGACTGCCAAGTATCAACAATACAAGGAATTACGCACCTTTTACCGATGCCAGGGAAGCGAGTAAATCCGCTTAAATGCCTATGTTCACTTATCAACGCTTCGACGCCAGGTTCCGACCAATTTTAGGCATCACCAGCAGCAGCTCCAACACCAGCACAATCGCACTCTGGTCCCTGCCCGGTGTGGACCAATCGGAGTCGCAACCAATCGAGCGACACAATCCGTACGGCTCCTGGCCTCCGGTTCACTTGGCACTGGAGCTAAAATTAATCCTCTCGGCACCAGAGAAAACACCTATTTTCGTTCAGACGACCCGTAATATTTAATCTTCTTTCAATCAGCTGAACAATGTTGTTTGGTTGATTTTGGAGTCCGGTTCAACTTTGTTTCCCCGTTTTTTTATGGTGGGGTTTTGACTTTTTGTGCTTTTTCTTTCCTCCCGGTGATCTCGTTTTTGTTGTTTCTGTCAGTTTGATTTTTCTGTTCGGCAATAGTTTAGTTCTTCGGTTTGGTCGCTCGTTTGTCTTCCCGCGGACTTTAAAGTTTGGGGAATTACCGGCGATGAAGGGCAAGGTGGGAATCGAAAATTTACATGTCAAGAAAAAAATAATGTATAGATGTGTATGTGTATCGGATCAACGACGGTTTTTCGTTATTCGGACGAAATTAAAATGTCTACTTTTCTTCGCCTCGCTTCACATTCTCATCTTACCGGATCTGCTCCGACCGAATGCCTCACGGTGAAGAAACAATCAGTTCCCGCAGCCAACCGTCCGTCGTTCTCCGTCGCTTTCCCGCGCTTTCTGGCTGTGCGTGATTCGTTTCCTTCCATTAGCCTTAGTCTGTTGTTTTCTACGTTTCCCTTGGCATTGACATTCATTCCTACTAAATTAACCATAAATAAGTCCGCCAAAGGTAAGAGCGAGCGAGCGAGCGAGCTAGCGCGCCGGAACACAGCGAAACGGTTCTTAGTGACTTAAAGCGCTCTGTTCGGCTTCTACAGCTCCATTCCTAACTGTCAACTGTGCTGCTTTTATCTTTTGTTGGGTTTTTTGTTGTTTTCGCTGGGAGTGTGAGTTCTGCCTCCAACTCCAGCATCAAACGCGGAAAGGAATACGTGAAATTGGAAAAGAAACGCGTCACTTTTTTAGGAGCATGGGTTCGAAACAAACGCGTTGTGTTTAAGAACAAAAATCGATTGTCTGCGTTGAGTGGGTCGGTCAAATTTTCCAAACGAAGTACTTTCATAAGCTCTTTGTAGTCCGTAACGCAGCGATGAAAACAATGCAACTTGCAGTACAAAGTGTTGGCAAAGCTAAACGAGCTGAACAAAATATAACGAGACCAACAAAGCTGCCCCATGTGGAACGAGCAACATTACGACCGTTTTTGTACTAACAAGAGTCTTTGTTGCTTTACGTTAACAAATAATTGAACCTGTAGTTCTAAAAACATCGTGTATTACCTGAGTAAAACACTCTGTTTAACTAGTATACGAATTGAAAGGCAGCAGCTTTTTATCGACCCATACTCACAAAACCTACACACTTCCATCCAATCCTTGATCGAACTGGTTTAACATGGCTGGTTGCTGACCAAGAATAAACAACTGCTTTTCACTTAAAGGTTTCCCATCCTCGGCAGCGATAGCTACCGATACGACACACACAAACCAAAGCACGAGAGAAAAACGAAAATTAAATCCAGAACCGTAGCATGACGGACGAGTGATTTCTGTTTTTGGGGCCAAGTGGTGAGATCTTTTCTGCTAGAGTCGCCGGTTATCGATTTTGGCAAAGCTCCTTCGTTACGGGTTGATGGTGAAGAACAAAACGAAAGGCACCAGCATCCCGAAATACACACGAACCCGAGTTGCTCCACAACTTGTATCAACACACTTCTTGCTGTTGTTAAATTTCTGGTTATTCGGTGAGTGAAAAAGATGGCACCTTGCGGAATCCGGTGTTGCCGAAGCTAAATAAACTATGGCAGAGTTTTCAATGTTCTGTTGCGTCTGTACATGGTGGTAGTTTTTCCGACGAGTTTTTAGCTTCCCAAAGATAAGTTAGATAGCAAAATAAATAAACAATATGAGTCGATCTCTAAACTCGACCACACTACGAAAGAAAAAGTATGTGCTGAAAAGCACGCAGCGTGGGCGCTTATTATTATGATGTTTTTATAGCTTTCCGAACAAGTCATAAAGCTCCAGGAGTGTTCTTCTCCATAGCTGCTTCTAAAGCAACGAATGTATGCAACAATACCTTTTGAAGTATTATACAGGAACAATTCAAAGTTGCACTTATTTTAGGCTAGTTCACAGTTTCCAAACGATACTTTTTCACCACTCAAAGAAGAAAATCAATGTAATCGAATGCTCGATAATCTTCGCAATTTGAGGCAGGACCACCAGCAGGAGCGCTGGAGGCAAATTAATTAACTGCTACATCGTTGTGGTCTCTGGCAGTGCCACTGACAAGTAACCGGGAACACAGCGGGACCGCTGGCTGGACCGCTGGATATCAAACGCTCATTCAAATTACGAACATGTCCGGGCCAGTCTCATTATCTCATCAATCTCTGCCGTTGACATTATCCGTTGGGTTTGGCCTAGCCAAAGCGAGTCAAAGTGCCAGCAGCAGCAGCAGAAGCAGAAGTACCAGCTACAACGGCTCTAGCAGAGAGCACACCTCGTAGCGGTGACGCGTTGAGAGCGGTTTTGCGACATTTCTAGTTACGCATAGTTGTGAGCAAACGTAAAGATCGAATGAAAAGGAATAGAACATGAAATCATAAAACTGAAAAGAGAAATTATCGATTGGAAATAAAAGTTTATAACGACGCATTCAACTATAAAACCGCTGTCGAACTTCTCGTACGTACCCCAAGGATCGTCAAACACTGGTTCGATTCGTCGAACAGAAAATGACGTGAATTAAAGAGAATTAATTAAAATCGATAGAAATGGACGGTCGCTATCGTTGGACAAGCTTCTTTTCCCATCGAGTAGCGCGTCTCGAATATTTCTCATACATCGCCGATTGATCATCAGCAGCGATCGGAATGGGATTTGCTGCCGTAACTCTAGAAGTGTCGTTGAATATCGTATAACATGGAACAACAGCATCAAACTTTAAGGATAAAATCTTATGCTTCCTGGTGCTTAATCATTTCCTGCTGTGTTTATGAGGGCATTCTCACCACGCCACCATGTTGGACTGTGGATGTACGCTCTGTGTTCGAACAACTCGAACGAAGCGTCAGCGCTCGCGTTGAGCTGGGCCCCGTTCGCCGGGCTGTGTCTGTTAATTAACTAATCAAGCATTATTTACCAGACCGAGGCGGGCGTTGATAGTTGTTTGGCCACCGTCTGCAAAGACCACCTGCGATCGTTTAACCGTACAATGTCATATCGTAAGTACCATTCGAAGTTAACGTATTGAAGCCGAAGTTCGATCAGCCATTAAGTTAAATATTAAACATTTGAGTAATGAAATTGAGTTCGGTCAAACTATGTCCAGCTTTCAGCTATTGTTTTATACTATGAACATAGTTTTTCACATAGAAAACACTAAAGCTCAGAGCACCTATCAGCTACATTTGCCCTCGTGCTTCACGCGTACTTTTCACTTTCCATTATTGATTTTGGTTGCCTTCATAATTTACAATATCTATTATTATTATGCCTTTTCCTGAAAATCTGATATTCGGCTACCTTTCGATATCCGTTCAACGACGAAAAAAGTGTATTTTATACCCAACACAGGCTCCCACAGGCTCACGCACGCTTCCCGGCTGCCTGGAACGTGTGATAAAATATTGATAGGAAATTTATCGGAGAAGGAAATCAAATTTATAGGATGTCTTTCATCGTAAATAATCCGAGACCTCTGAGAAAAGTGAACAAAACTATACATCCCACTTTGACGCGTTTTCTCGGTACACCTCGTACAGAAGGCAAACGGTCAACGGCTGGCTAACCAAAGAGCATCAAAAAGGGCATCGGTCGGTGTGTGTGTGTGTGTTGGTCGAACTTCCTACACTAAACATGATCAAAGTTCGATACGTAAGCGAACGAGACGGGACAGGTAATAGGATTTCCATCAGGGCGTCTCCTAGCGGTAGGTTTTCTCTAGCCGCATTCGGTTCTTTACTTTTTGCAAATGATTTTCCCTAATGGTTTAGTGCACGTCGCATAAATAAGATACCTTGGTCAGTACATCCACAATATTGAATCATGGAAACCGTGTTGGGCTTTATTTTATGTTTTACCAGACTTTAAGCATTTAATAATGTAGATGGTATGGTGTTTTTACTTTTCGTTTGTCAACAGGTTTTTGAAGTTTAAGGACAATTGAAAGAAAAGTCAAGTCAAGACTAGATTAAAATCATAGTATACCTGGCTACCAAAAAACCAATATGAGTAAAAAGTACTATATAGCTTAACTTTCATATAGACAGCCGTGAATTCTTCAAACGTATACTCACCAACCCTGTCTTTCGCAAACTCTCTATCTCTAGTCTGTGTGCCTTACCTGAAAATAGTGCAAATAGAGAGAAAAAATGTTAGTTTTCCATCTTACATCCCACCATACGTCATCGATTCACACGTCGCGAGAGGCGTTGAACTTTAGTTATAAAAGTATAGAACAAACAAAACTAAAAACTAAACTAACATCGATCCCATGCCCTTCGCCGCAATAGCGGTGTCTTTAAATCCGTTCCAAATCGGCGTAAAATGAGATGTACCACTATGTACCAGCGAGAGCGCAAACATGAGAAAAACATCAGCCCGATCGAATTGCGTCTAGTGTAGATCTAATGGCGGGCTGTTCACCGGAGGCTGTGCACCAACGATACGACTGTGTTTCGGTAGTTGATCTAGAAATGATACCCACCATCGTGCTGGATGAGTTGGTGTGTGAAAAATACTGCTGCTCGCTTGCACGCCTAATCAATGATTATCTTCTGTCGGATGAATGTTGTTACTGAATTGGGATCAATGAAACCATGCCCGGTTTGGTCGAAAAAAACGATGCTTTCAAGATCGTTGGATATCTTGAGCTAGAGATCGATTGGTTCAGTTTTGGTGATGTAATGTGGGTTTTGTCATTCGGCCGAAAGGCGTGTGTGTTAATAATATACATGATTTCACTGTTCTTATCCTATCTAATACTTCACCAGAAGACTTATATGATAGCACCCATCGCGGCAAGCTTCCAATGAAACAATAGAGTCAATAACAATTGTTAGGGCAAACCGGGTTTAAATACTGCAACACTGTTATGGTCTTCCGCCAAATGAACCGTCTAACATGTACTTTTACGTTCGTTTTCAGTAACCAGTAATTTGGGGGAAATTTCATTGAAGCCTCAAAAAATGCAAACTGTCGTGGTTTTGTTGTCTCCGCATTCAAGCCCGCCTGTCTTTGGGAAGGGAAAACCTGCAAGTGGTAACATAATCACCTCTTTGCGTTCCAGATTACGTACGCAAAGTAGAGTGTAGTTATTCCATACATTCCGCACAGTATTGGCAGCTTATTCTGGAGCATAACTTACTGTGGACCTTAGGGTGCTTGAATCAAAACTTTAGAGGTTTATTGGAAACGTGTACGCTTATTGTTTTATTTTTAGTACAAGTAATGTATCTTCCCTGGATGATGCGTGTAAATATTACATTTACATATTTCTCAGGGTTTAAATTAATTCCATAAAACGATTGTTTGCGAATCGAGTGTTAATTAAATTTCAACAACTCGGTATAAAAATCGGAATACAAATCTATTAATGACATGTTTACAAAAACCGAATATTTACAGAGCAAACTTCCGCTAGCACCTTATTCCACTCTATTAAACCGGTAGTAGAGTGAACACCTAATTTGTTTAGTGTTGCAGTAGCTGCAGCAAGCGGCACGTGTACACGACGTTCCGATAGGAAAATGCGTTGGCACACACGCATAAAAAATCGACACGCCACCCTCGGGAAACATCGTAGTCAAACGTCGAAGTGGTGTCAAATTTTTATGCATGCGGTTTTTGTGGTCGTGGACGGATGGCACAGTATCATCCTGTGCCGACACCCGCCGAAACCACGCATCGATTGAACCACACATATCGATCAGCCCAGGTGTCTACTCGTTTTACCTTTTGCGTGGTGGGTGCGATGAGTGTAAAATTACGTAGAAGAGAGAAAAGTGATTTAAATTATAGGTTGGCGGTGGAGCTCCATATGGACGTGAAGTGTTAAGGAGGGTCCACACCGAAGGCATAGCATAACATAACAATGCTCGAATATGAATTTTGACAGATAAATCTGCCGCAACAAGTGTGGACGCACCATCTCTCGCTCTTACCGATTGTGCGTGTTATTTGTTATGATTTTTATAGTTTTATGTTGATAAACGCGCCAATTTTTAGTTTGCTATCTGAAAAACTAAATAGGAACGGAAAAACACACAAAGAAAGTGCTAGACTGCTCGAATCCGCAATAAATTCGAGCATAACATTTGTTGTGCCACAACAAAACGCGATAGTTCTGGGTTTGTGTTTTGTTATGGTATACGGGGCTGATTTGTTGTGTTATACGCGTATACCATAACAACTGTTCTACAGTGTGGACCGGCCTTTATACACCAGCTCTGGGGGAAACAAATAAAAACTTTGTCGTTTTTTGTCATGTTGGCTGATGAATGCATCCTCGGAGTCGAGTGCTATGGAACTTATATACGCTTAAGTTCGATAAATTAAACCTTCAAAAATTAACAAAAAATCACGTGTCCTTTGTGCGTACTAGTGTGCAGTAAAAAAATGCAATTTCAACAACTAAACTTTTAATTATTGTTTCGTACAACGTAACATGAGTGAAGTCTGATGGATGTTACAATAAAATGTCTATCGTGTTATCGTAGACCCACTCGTTTTGATAGACCGGCAGCATGTGTGTGGTCTGCAAAGGCGTCTATTCTCTGCGACATGTTGGAGCGGCCTTCAACATTACAACCTTTACCATCGTCGGAAACGTAGGAGGTCCAGCAAAAGAGGTGTGTATAAAAACCGGGTTGGTCAAATGCTGCGTTTAAAGAACGGAAAGCAGAAGGAAAAGAACTCTATCCAACAATCCAACAAGATCAAACCGGTCGGAGTTGGCAATCGGTTGCACACATGGGCAGAAGGCAGCGGGAGAGGAAAGGGCGACGGAACGCGTGCGCTAGCGGGACACGATAACAACATCTTCATTTTGAGCGCTTGTACGACGACGAAGACGCCGGGGCGCAACTGCATGCCACACAGAAACAACACCGATCGTGAACGTCCCCTCGGTGTTGGGTGGTTTGAAAGTGCATTAAAACTTTTTCCCGAAAGCTTTTATGTGTTCATCGTTTATCGACGACCCGAGACCCGAGGCTCAGCTTGCAGGATGCATTTGTCAGAAACGCTGAAGAAGCTCCACGCGGGGAGTTGTTGTGAGTTGTTTATTTTCCGTCGTGTTTCGCTGCGTGATCCCTCTAGCTAGCATAGCGAGGTAGCGGTAGTAGAGTGAACACCTAATTTGTTTAGTGTTGCAGTAGCTGCAGCAAGCGGCACGTGTACACGACGTTCCGATAGGAAAATGTGTTGGCACACACGCATAAAAAATCGACACGCCACCCTCGGGAAACATCGTAGTCAAACGTCGAAGTGGTGTCAAATTTTTATGCATGCGGTTTTTGTGGTCGTGGACGGATGGCACAGTATCATCCTGTGCCGACACCCGCCGAAACCACGCATCGATTGAACCACACATATCGATCAGCCCAGGTGTCTACTCGTTTTACCTTTTGCGTGGTGGGTGCGATGAGTGTAAAATTACGTAGAAGAGAGAAAAGTGATTTAAATTATAGGTTGGTGGTTGAGCTCCATATGGACGTAAAGTGTTATACACTAGCTCTGGGGGAAACAAATAAAAACTTTGTCGTTTTTTGTCATGTTGGCTGATGAATGCATCCTCGGAGTCGAGTGCTATGGAACTTATATACGCTTAAGTTCGATAAATTAAACCTTCAAAAATTAACAAAAAATCACGTGTCCTTTGTGCGTACTAGTGTGCAGTAAAAAAATGCAATTTCAACAACTAAACTTTTAATTATTGTTTCGTACAACGTAACATGAGCGAAGTCTGATGGATGTTACAATCAAATGTCTATCGTGTTATCGTAGACCCACTCGTTTTGATAGACCGGCAGCATGTGTGTGGTCTGCAAAGGCGTCTATTCTCTGTGACATGTTGGAGCGGCCTTCAACATTACAACCTTTACCATCGTCGGAAACGTAGGAGGTCCAGCAAAAGAGGTGTGTATAAAAACCGGGTTGGTCAAATGCTGCGTTTAAAGAACGGAAAGCAGAAGGAAAAGAACTCTATCCAACAATCCAACAAGATCAAACCGGTCGGAGTTGGCAATCGGTTGCACACATGGGCAGAAGGCAGCGGGAGAGGAAAGAGCGACGGAACGCGTGCGCTAGCGGGACACGATAACAACATCTTCATTTTGAGCGCTTGTACGACGATGAAGACGCCGGGGCGCAACTGCATGCCACACAGAAACAACACCGATCGCGAACGTCCCCTCGGTGTTGGGTGGTTTCAAAGTGCATTAAAACTTTTTCCCGAAAGCTTTTATGTGTTCATCGTTTATCGACGACCCGAGACCCGAGGCTCAGCTTGCAGGATGCATTTGTCAGAAACGCTGAAGAAGCTCCACGCGGGGAGTTGTTGTGAGTTGTTTATTTTCCGTCGTGTTTCGCTGCGTGATCCCTCTAGCTAGCATAGCGAGGTAGCAAGACCGACCTTGCGAACGCTTTACAAGACGGATTCAAGCAAAAAAAAAAACTGGAGAGGATGAAACAAAACCCCTGAAAGCCTCCCATCACGTTTGGCAACGTGTGCGGTTTTTGTTTTTGTTTTTGTATATTTTACTTCCCACTACCTTAGCAGTGTTTCCCTTGTCCAAGCCGACCCCATGAAGCCTACGGTAAATCCCTACTACGACGGGCTACTTATACTCTCCCTTTGCTGGCGCATCCCTTAAATTAGTCTCGTGACAACGTCTTGTAGGTTTCCAGCTTCCTCGAAATTAGGGACGCCGCTATTTGAGCGCGTTTCGTCATCTGGTAGAGGGGAAACGAGCGGAGTAGGTCCTACTTTCATGTGACGCACTCGGTAAGAAAATCCCCGATCCACAATCTAGACCGCGTTCGCCACACATTCCGATAACCGTAACGCAGTGATAAAGTGAGGCTGATTTACCTACGCAATCGACGGCACACGATGAAAGAGGCAGCTTATTATAGATTAAGGTCGTTCCGGTTCCTTGCCTATGCTGGCGTAGGAGATAGAGTGCTATTGAGTTGAGTGAAGTTTGTGGTTAGAGCATTGTCTCGATGTCATGAGTGGGTGGAAAATTGCTGAGGTTTTTGGAGAATCGGTCTGAACGCGCGTGAACATTACTTCGAACCACACTGATTGGATGAGCTATCGCCTAGAACTAAATCCCTTTTACCTGAGCAAAGAAAGGTGTATCACGAAGTTTAATTCAAAATGGTAGGTTTTATTAAAAACGGTCGAAGTTTATCAGCTCAACTATAGTGGTTGCGTTAGTTTTGGGAAAAGGAACCTAAATCGATAGTTGTAAGATCTTGGAAGACCTTGCAACTTGAGCTCTGGTTTATTTGCTTTTAGCATTCAACTATGAAAATGTTTTCGGTATAAAAAACGGAATACAAATCTATTAACGACATGTTTACAAAAACCGAATATTTACAGAGCAAACTTCCGCTAGCACCTTATTCCACTCTATTAAACCGGTAGTAGAGTGAACACCTAATTTGTTTAGTGTTGCAGTAGCTGCAGCAAGCGGCACGTGTACACGACGTTCCGATAGGAAAATGTGTTGGCACACACGCATAAAAAATCGACACGCCACCCTCGGGAAACATCGTAGTCAAACGTCGAAGTGGTGTCAAATTTTTATGCATGCGGTTTTTGTGGTCGTGGACGGATGGCACAGTATCATCCTGTGCCGACACCCGCCGAAACCACGCATCGATTGAACCACACATATCGATCAGCCCAGGTGTCTACTCGTTTTACCTTTTGCGTGGTGGGTGCGATGAGTGTAAAATTACGTAGAAGAGAGAAAAGTGATTTAAATTATAGGTTGGTGGTTGAGCTCCATATGGACGTAAAGTGTTATACACTAGCTCTGGGGGAAACAAATAAAAACTTTGTCGTTTTTTGTCATGTTGGCTGATGAATGCATCCTCGGAGTCGAGTGCTATGGAACTTATATACGCTTAAGTTCGATAAATTAAACCTTCAAAAATTAACAAAAAATCACGTGTCCTTTGTGCGTACTAGTGTGCAGTAAAAAAATGCAATTTCAACAACTAAACTTTTAATTATTGTTTCGTACAACGTAACATGAGCGAAGTCTGATGGATGTTACAATCAAATGTCTATCGTGTTATCGTAGACCCACTCGTTTTGATAGACCGGCAGCATGTGTGTGGTCTGCAAAGGCGTCTATTCTCTGTGACATGTTGGAGCGGCCTTCAACATTACAACCTTTACCATCGTCGGAAACGTAGGAGGTCCAGCAAAAGAGGTGTGTATAAAAACCGGGTTGGTCAAATGCTGCGTTTAAAGAACGGAAAGCAGAAGGAAAAGAACTCTATCCAACAATCCAACAAGATCAAACCGGTCGGAGTTGGCAATCGGTTGCACACATGGGCAGAAGGCAGCGGGAGAGGAAAGGGCGACGGAACGCGTGCGCTAGCGGGACACGATAACAACATCTTCATTTTGAGCGCTTGTACGACGATGAAGACGCCGGGGCGCAACTGCATGCCACACAGAAACAACACCGATCGCGAACGTCCCCTCGGTGTTGGGTGGTTTCAAAGTGCATTAAAACTTTTTCCCGAAAGCTTTTATGTGTTCATCGTTTATCGACGACCCGAGACCCGAGGCTCAGCTTGCAGGATGCATTTGTCAGAAACGCTGAAGAAGCTCCACGCGGGGAGTTGTTGTGAGTTGTTTATTTTCCGTCGTGTTTCGCTGCGTGATCCCTCTAGCTAGCATAGCGAGGTAGCAAGACCGACCTTGCGAACGCTTTACAAGACGGATTCAAGCAAAAAAAAAAACTGGAGAGGATGAAACAAAACCCCTGAAAGCCTCCCATCACGTTTGGCAACGTGTGCGGTTTTTGTTTTTGTTTTTGCATATTTTACTTCTCACTACCTTAGCAGTGTTTCCCTTGTCCAAGCCGACCCCATTGAAGCCTACGGTAAATCCCTACTACGACGAGCTACTTTGCTGGCGCATCCCTTAAATTAGTCTCGTGACAACGTCTTGTAGGTTTCCAGCTTCCTCGAAATTAGGGACGCCGCTATTTGAGCGCGTTTCGTCATCTGGTAGAGGGGAAACGAGCGGAGTAGGTCCTACTTTCATGTGACGCACTCGGTAAGAAAATCCCCGATCCACAATCTAGACCGCGTTCGCCACACATTCCGAAAACCGTAACGCAGAGATAAAGCGAGGCTGATTTACCTACGCAATCGACGGCACACGATGAAAGAGGCAGCTTATTATAGATTAAGGTCGTTCCGGTTCCTTGCCTATGCTGGCGTAGGAGATAGAGTGCTATTGAGTTGAGTGAAGTTTGTGGTTAGAGCATTGTCTCGATGTCATGAGTGGGTGGAAAATTGCTGAGGTTTTTGGAGAATCGGTCTGAACGCGCGTGAACATTACTTCGAACCACACTGATTGGATGAGCTATCGCCTAGAACTAAATCCCTTTTACCTGAGCAAAGAAAGGTGTATCACGAAGTTTAATTCAAAATGGTAGGTTTTATTAAAAACGGTCGAAGTTTATCAGCTCAACTATAGTGGTTGCGTTAGTTTTGGGAAAAGGAACCTAAATCGATAGTTGTAAGATCTTGGAAGACCTTGCAACTTGAGCTCTGGTTTATTTGCTTTTAGCATTCAACTATGAAAATGTTTGAAAGATTTTGAGATTTTGTAATAACACCCAATACAAGTTTTGCCATGAAGGTGGTCTAAATCGTTATTCGACATCCTAACATGGAAATTCCACTTAGCTTCAATGGGTAAACGGAAACGGAAAGCCCATCACCGGTGCCTTTGGTCCTATTTCCGATCGAACCGAAATGGTTACAATGCATATAAACGAATGCGGAATCAATGTTTCCTTCATTTCTATGACCCTCTGCCTCGGCCTTTTGCTGCACCACTGGGTGGACATTCGTGGCATTTGTTCGTTCAGCATTTGCCCGCTACGACAAGACATAAAACACACAGCTTATGGAGCAGAAATAGTGAGTTGGTCCGGCGAGATGGTAGACAAAGGATGATTTGGTACTAGGGCGAATAATTTCATTGCTTTCTTTTCATCGAATTTAGCAGTGCTGCACTGGAAGTGTTAACAATTTCGTCGATAAAGTCATTAATGATATTAAACATCGCTGTCAACTTTGAATTTGGTTTTGTTAAATTTGGCAATCGGTATTTTTATGTTACACCCACAAAACAATAAAATGTATTATGCGTGAAACTTGCTGTTGATATTCACTTACTGTTGTCGTATATTTTGGATACAACGAACATTCGTGTAAACCATTCCGTTTTCTATAAAACAACCAAGAGCAGGATCAATCCACGGGTTAGGCTTTTCAAAGAAAAGGAAAATCCTATCATACCCTTAGTCTCGTTAACGTTCTCACCATTTTCCCTGCCGATAAACCCTTTTCTTGCAAGGTTCAGGACAAGGATTGCCTAGGCTTCGCAAGCAAGATTACCCAAGGATTTAATGGACAAAGCGTAAATACAGTTGTCGTGCTGGTGGCACCTCACGAATTATGACAGTCTTCCATCGGTTGTCGACAGTGACGCCGGGTATGAAAAGGATGCCGAAGGATAACGCTCACCGCCCGACAAGAGAATGATTATTTAAATCGAGGAAGGATGAAAGGATGAAATTTAATCCAACCCCGGCCGTACTGTCACCGCTACTGCGCCTTTCGTGTACGGCTGGCGCGTCTCACAAGCATTCCGTCGGCTGCGCAAGGCGGGCGATGGCAGTTTTGGGCAGCAGCAAACGGAGCATATAATTGTCACCGATGGTAAAAAACAGACGACCATTTCGCTAACGCGCCGTCAATCCAATTCACTCCATTTTGTTTGTCTCGACGAGGATCCGGGCGATCCGGTGGCTGGAGAGGGTAATAAACTGGGACAATATTTTGGTTCCTTAATTGACAGCTGGTATTGAAATCTCATATTTAGCCACCGCTGCCCTAATGAGATCATGTAAGATCAATTATTCCCCAGAAGACCTCCAGCTGTGGCTGTCGCATTTAATTACCTTTTAACATTCAGGGTCGATTCCAAATTCGTGTAAATGAAGAGTTAAAAGAAACGAAAGAAAGTGATGATGTTTATTACTGTTCTGGTAATTATAATTTGGTTTAAAGGGATGGTTTGAAATCAAAGACACTGTGTGTTTAACGATTGATGTTTGTTCCTTAGCGTTTGCTTGTATGCATGATACGAATAGTAACGAATTACTTTATCGTTTGTGCAGGAAGATGTGCCATCCAAGTCGTTTGGGACGAGAGAGACGGAAACCGAGAGAGAGAGAGAGAGAGAGAGAGAGAGAGAGAGAGAGAGAACGCGCAATCCATCGGGCACGGATATACATTTTGGAAATAGCCCACAATATTCGCACGTCCACTGTCAGGCAAGACGTGCACTAGGATTGAAGTTGGGAAGATCTGAAACGTGTCACGGTTTACCGCGCTGGAACCGCTCCTGGCCCAGGAAGCAATAAACGAGAATCGTCCATTTTATTATTCATTGGACGGGTAACATGTGTCATAAAACATATTTCTTCTTCCAGAGTCATGAAAATATAATTTAGTACCAGTCGTTGACGAAATGCGTGCAGTACCGGGGTAGGATTCTACTTTGTCTAACGATGTGAATCATTCAGATGCTTCAATTGTGAGTCCGCAAGGTGTATCGGTGGCGTAGCACTTAGCCCCACTGTGGACGGCTCTATCCCATTAAACTGTTGTCAGATTGCCGAAATGAAGGACCCTCCGTGATTGCAAGGCTCGGAAAATCAATGATCAATTTAACGCACAATGCAATCCAACCAAGCATTTCGACGCATTTGTCGTTCCGGAGAATGGAACACGGCTGCCAGCTTTATCGTATTTGACTAATACATTGTCGTCTGGCATCAGCATACCTGCAGGACGGCACCTTCAAGTCACAATGTGAACGAAACGTGGCAAACGCGCCCGTAGAACATGAAGTACAGCAGCAAAGTGTCCTTTTTACTTGACGTTCACAATGAGCCGTCTCGCTGCCAGAATGGGCCGAGAACAACCGAGATCCCGTCACACGAACAATGGGGGCCACTTCATTGCTACGGACGATAAAGATAAAAGTTGACTAGGTTTTAGAACCGGGTCTCGCCGTAGACCCCGCTGGGAAACTTCACAGGACACCATCCGGTGTGGCACGAATGTTCATTCGTTATTAATGAGCACGATTTGGTATTTATGTTACTGCAGTAGTTTGTTCTTGCTGATGGCATTGGCCATCGTTACTATGGCGAGTACGCTTGCCCTTCCATCCTAGCGCTTTCTGTTGCTGCTGCTCGTTTATAGTCGGACGAAAGTTGCGTCGAACACCCGTTCCAAACTCACGCTACAAATGATCCAACTTTCGGCGTGCGTACAGTGCGAGTAACCGAAAACGTACCGGCAAATCTCGTGTTTCAAATTTGTCGTCAAATTCGCAACACTTTGCTAACCGCCAGAAGCAAACGTACCGTGCCTGTATCCATCAAATCCACCTGTACTCTTTGCCATCCACCGATAGACTGCTGACTCCTACCGATAGGTTTGTTGACATAAAAGTGTGCGGACGGAATGCTGATTGTTTCGACAAATTCGTCAAAAACTTGTCTTGCGAGCACCAAAACAAGTATCTAGTTTCGGGTAGCAATCCTTCCACGCGGTGACTACAATGACGACGTGTAGGATAAAGTTCGTGTCATTTTCAAAACACCAAAACATATCACATTTATTTATTGTGTCCCTAATTGATTTGCCCGTTAGTATGGTGATACGTTTGAACAGTTAACGAAACCATCATCGGCAAACGGATCGAATCAAAGTGGTTTGTTCAAATAAAGGTGATATAACTATGAGAGTAGCAGGAACATGCGGCAATTTCTAACGATCGTTTTTCATCGATGCAAACACCTAGCAGAGCATTAACTTCTACACTCGGAATAACTTTAAATGTATATTTAATTTGAGGTATCGTAAAGCATTAGTACGGTGCAGCTATTGAGCATGCAATACTTCTCAAACATTACATTGAACAATGTTATGTAGAACAGCTGTTCTACGTTTCTACACCGATGCACCGCACAATGCTTGCATTCAGCAATGATATCATATTCCAGCAAACACACAATCAAATCAGGACCACTTCCTATTGCCGATGTCAGGAAACATTTCATCTGGCAAGGGTGCCCCGTTCAGTTCATCATTTTACTTTGAAATATTCCATTCATTAATCACCTTAGGAGACATCCATCTTGCGCTCCGGTTGCGCCTGGATATAACAACTGTTATTGCATATTTATTCGAAATCCCACACGCTGTTGCAATGCGCCTCGATGCAGAATTCCAGTCCGATTCCAACAGGAGCAGCCCAGCCGGTGGAAGATGGACGCAGCGCAACCATGAATGCATGATTTGAATGTACGGTCGATTCCAACGATTGGACGCAGGGAGTCAGATCGAGCGAGCCGGGTGAAGAATGGGTGTGCCGGGTGCCCTCTGGAACCGGTGCAATCCCGACAGTGCACTCGGATGCAAATACTGTTATGATTGTTATATGATGCGAGATAATACGCTCGCCTATAGAATGTCAATTACGACTGCATTCAATCTGGAAGATTTATTGCAGTCGCTCGTCCGGCGAGTGCATCATGGCCGAAGAGTCAGACCGGCAGAACATACGCTAGCTGCAGTAAGATGCCCAGCCCGGACCGAGTTGGTGAATGTCAGGCGGTAATTATGTACGACGCACATAATTTGCATTGAAAATGTATCATTTCACGCCCGGCACTGGGTGTGCGTAGTCGCTCTCTGCTCTGGCGGATGCACTAGCGTTGAGTGCATTCGATCGCACATATAGGCGCGTGTGTATGTGTGTGCCTGTGTAGGCTACAGTGACAACCGCCGTTATCGTGCCTGAAGCTCCGCTCGATGACATCGTAGAGCATCCGGTGTCCAGTCAACTGAGCTGTTGAAACTAAACCGAACTTTGATGTTTTCCCGTTTTGTAACTTGACCGTGGCACATTTGCCGATTGCAAGCAATTTAGGTCGCTGTGCCATTCCTGGTAGGGCATGGCGAGAAAATTGGCACGTCAAAGGATGGCGAAAATGGGAAAAGAAATATGTCTTACCATCCGGTCGTACCGTGCACGATGTTAACATATGTAAACATTAGTCCCGATACCGGGAACTAATTTAATCATATCTAATGGTACTCGGAAAAGTTCCTCCTTTGCTTCGAACGAAGCAAACAAACTTCTTCGCAGGTCAAGCATGTGGTTGTACTAGTTTTGCGCTGGATCGGAGCACGCATGATTTTCTTTTCTGTTTGTGTGCACAGTCCACATACGAAACAAGAATTAGCCCAGGGTTAGGGAGGATAGGAGAACTTTTCGAGTTCTGGTTCAAATCCTCGAACTTGTTTCAATTTGCTGTAATAATGTTGTTTGTTGTCGATTAATATCTAATGATGTTGCGAGGGGAAAACGAACGACAAACCGAGCAAAATAATTCGAATGCACAATCTAACCGCAGCGATGATCTTGATCCGTTTCATTGAATTTTGTAAAACCAAACAGCAACGATCAATGCGTTCATATAGTTCATTAACTTTGTCTCATGAAAGCTTAAACAAAGTCACTCCTAATTGATG
>KZ061668.1:41198-108367 GCA_002091835.1 Anopheles maculatus | reverse complement strand
CAAGGATTTATTTCCGAGAGAGGGCGTCCTCGTCGGTGGGTGCTGCTGTCACCAGAGAGAACCAGGGACTTCCGCCAGAGCGGATGGAGAGAAAAGCTTTCTTTTCTATCCTGACCAGCGTAGCTAACGGACCGTTTTTTAGCCGAATAAAATATTGTATTAAAGTTGAAAAAACCGAAGGCAAAGTGTTTTTTACTGGTCAGGCCGTTGCGTTTGTAACAACTTGAGCTCTGGTTTATTTGCTTTTAGCATTCAACTATGAAAATGTTTGAAAGATTTTGAGATTTTGTAATAACACGCAATACAAGTTTTGCCATGAAGATGGTCTAAATCGTAATTCGACATCCTAACATGGAAATTCCACTTAGCTTCAATGGGTAAACGGAAACGGAAAGCCCATCACCGGTGCCTTTGGTCCTATTTCCGATCGAACCGAAATGGTTACAATGCATATAAACGAATGCGGAATCAATGTTTCCTTCATTTCTATGACCCTCTGCCTCGGCCTTTTGCTGCACCACTGGGTGGACGTTCGTGGCATTTGTTCGTTTAGCATTTGCCCGCTACGACAAGACATAAAACACACAGCTTATGGAGCAGAAATAGTGAGTTGGTCCGGCGAGATGGTAGACAAAGGATGATTTGGTACTAGGGCGAATAATTTCATTGCTTTCTTTTCATCGAATTTAGCAGTGCTGCACTGGAAGTGTTAACAATTTCGTCGATAAAGTCATTAATGATATTAAACATCGCTGTCAACTTTGAATTTGGTTTTGTTAAATTTGGCAATCGGTATTTTTATGTTACACCCACAAAACAATAAAATGTATTATGCGTGAAACTTGCTGTTGATATTCACTTACTGTTGTCGTATATTTTGGATACAACGAACATTCGTGTAAACCATTTCGTTTTCTATAATACAACCAAGAGCGGGATCAATCCACGGGTTAGGCTTTTCAAAGAAAAGGAAAATCCTATCATACCCTTAGTCTCGTTAACGTTCTCACCATTTTCCCTGCCGATAAACCCTTTTCTTGCAAGGTTCAGGACAAGGATTGCCTAGGCTTCGCAAGCAAGATTACCCAAGGATTTAATGGACAAAGCGTAAATACAGTTGTCGTGCTGGTGGCACCTCACGAATTATGACAGTCTTCCATCGGTTGTCGACAGTGACGCCGGGTATGAAAAGGATGCCGAAGGATAACGCTCACCGCCCGACAAGAGAATGATTATTTAAATCGAGGAAGGATGAAAGGATGAAATTTAATCCAACCCCGGCCGTACTGTCACCGCTACTGCGCCTTTCGTGTACGGCTGGCGCGTCTCACAAGCATTCCGTCGGCTGCGCAAGGCGGGCGATGGCAGTTTTGGGCAGCAGCAAACGGAGCATATAATTGTCACCGATGGTAAAAAACAGACGACCATTTCGCTAACGCGCCGTCAATCCAATTCACTCCATTTTGTTTGTCTCGACGAGGATCCGGGCGATCCGGTGGCTGGAGAGGGTAATAAACTGGGACAATATTTTGGTTCCTTAATTGACAGCTGGTATTGAAATCTCATATTTAGCCACCGCTGCCCTAATGAGATCATGTAAGATCAATTATTCCCCAGAAGACCTCCAGCTGTGGCTGTCGCATTTAATTACCTTTTAACATTCAGGGTCGATTCCAAATTCGTGTAAATGAAGAGTTAAAAGAAACGAAAGAAAGTGATGATGTTTATTACTGTTCTGGTAATTATAATTTGGTTTAAAGGGATGGTTTGAAATCAAAGACACTGTGTGTTTAACGATTGATGTTTGTTCCTTAGCGTTTGCTTGTATGCATGATACGAATAGTAACGAATTACTTTATCGTTTGTGCAGGAAGATGTGCCATCCAAGTCGTTTGGGACGAGAGAGACGGAAACCGAGAGAGAGAGAGAGAGAGAGAGAGAGAGAGAGAGAGAGAGAGAGAGAGAGAGAGAGAGAGAGAGAGAGAGAGAGAGAGAGAGAGAGAGAGAGAGAGAGAGAGAGAGAGAGAGAGAGAGAGAGAGAGAGAGAGAGAGAGAGAGAGAGAGAGAGAGAGAGAGAGAGAGAGAGAGAGAGAGAGAGAGAGAACGCGCAATCCATCGGGCACGGATATACATTTTGGAAATAGCCCACAATATTCGCACGTCCACTGTCAGGCAAGACGTGCACTAGGATTGAAGTTGGGAAGATCTGAAACGTGTCACGGTTTACCGCGCTGGAACCGCTCCTGGCCCAGGAAGCAATAAACGAGAATCGTCCATTTTATTATTCATTGGACGGGTAACATGTGTCATAAAACATATTTCTTCTTCCAGAGTCATGAAAATATAATTTAGTACCAGTCGTTGACGAAATGCGTGCAGTACCGGGGTAGGATTCTACTTTGTCTAACGATGTGAATCATTCAGATGCTTCAATTGTGAGTCCGCAAGGTGTATCGGTGGCGTAGCACTTAGCCCCACTGTGGACGGCTCTATCCCATTTAACTGTTGTCAGATTGCCGAAATGAAGGACCCTCCGTGATTGCAAGGCTCTGAAAATCAATGATCAATTTAACGCACAATGCAATCCAGCCAAGCATTTCGACGCATTTGTCGTTCCGGAGAATGGAACACGGCTGCCAGCTTTATCGTATTTGACTAATACATTGTCGTCTGGCATCAGCATACCTGCAGGACGGCACCTTCAAGTCACAATGTGAACGAAACGTGGCAAACGCGCCCGTTGAACATGAAGTACAGCAGCAAAGTGTCCTTTTTACTTGACGTTCACAATGAGCCGTCTCGCTGCCAGAATGGGCCGAGAACAACCGAGATCCCGTCACACGAACAATGGGGGCCACTTCATTGCTACGGACGATAAAGATAAAAGTTGACTAGGTTTTAGAACCGGGTCTCGCCGTAGACCCCGCTGGGAAACTTCACAGGACACCATCCGGTGTGGCACGAATGTTCATTCGTTATTAATGAGCACGATTTGGTATTTATGTTACTGCAGTAGTTTGTTCTTGCTGATGGCATTGGCCATCGTTACTATGGCGAGTACGCTTGCCCTTCCATCCTAGCGCTTTCTGTTGCTGCTGCTCGTTTATAGTCGGACGAAAGTTGCGTCGAACACCCGTTCCAAACTCACGCTACAAATGATCCAACTGTCCGCACAAATGATCCAACTTTCGGCGTGCGTACAGTGCGAGTAACCGAAAACGTACCGGCAAATCTCGTGTTTCAAATTTGTCGTCAAATTCGCAACACTTTGCTAACCGCCAGAAGCAAACGTACCGTGCCTGTATCCATCAAATCCACCTGTACTCTTTGCCATCCACCGATAGACTGCTGACTCCTACCGATAGGTTTGTTGACATAAAAGTGTGCGGACGGAATGCTGATTGTTTCGACAAATTCGTCAAAAACTTGTCTTGCGAGCACCAAAACAAGTATCTAGTTTCGTGTAGCAATCCTTCCACGCGGTGACTACAATGGCGACGTGTAGGATAAAGTTCGTGTCATTTTCAAAACACCAAAACATATCACATTTATTTATTGTGTCCCTAATTGATTTGCCCGTTAGTATGGTGATACGTTTGAACAGTTAACGAAACCATCATCGGCAAACGGATCGAATCAAAGTGGTTTGTTCAAATAAAGGTGATATAACTGTGAGAGTAGCAGGAACATGCGGCATGCGGATTTCTAACGATCGTTCTTCAACGATGCAAACACCTAGCAGAGCATTAGCTTCTACACTCAGAATAACTTTAAATGTATATTTAATTTGAGGTATCGTAAAGCATTAGTACGGTGCAGCTATTGAGCATGCAATACTTCTCAAACATTACATTGAACAATGTTATGTAGAACAGCTGTTCTACGTTTCTACACCGATGCACCGCACAATGCTTGCATTCAGCAATGATATCATATTCCAGCAAACACACAATCAAATCAGGACCACTTCCTATTGCCGATGTCAGGAAACATTTCATCTGGCAAGGGTGCCCCGTTCAGTTCATCATTTTACTTTGAAATATTCCATTCATTAATCACCTTAGGAGACATCCATCTTGCGCTCCGGTTGCGCCTGGATATAACAACTGTTATTGCATATTTATTCGAAATCCCACACGCTGTTGCAATGCGCCTCGATGCAGAATTCCAGTCCGATTCCAACAGGAGCAGCCCAGCCGGTGGAAGATGGACGCAGCGCAACCATGAATGCATGATTTGAATGTACGGTCGATTCCAACGATTGGACGCAGGGAGTCAGATCGAGCGAGCCGGGTGAAGAATGGGTGTGCCGGGTGCCCTCTGGAACCGGTGCAATCCCGACAGTGCACTCGGATGCAAATACTGTTATGATTGTTATATGATGCGAGATAATACGCTCGCCTATAGAATGTCAATTACGACTGCATTCAATCTGGAAGATTTATTACAGTCGCTCGTCCGGCGAGTGCATCAGGGCCGAAGAGTCAGACCGGCAGAACATACGCTAGCTGCAGTAAGATGCCCGGTCCGGACCGAGTTGGTGAATGTCAGGCGGTAATTATGTACGACGCACATAATTTGCATTGAAAATGTATCATTTCACGCCCGGCACTGGGTGTGCGTAGTCGCTCTCTGCTCCGGCGGATGCACCAGCGTTGAGTGCATTCGATCGCACATATAGGCGCGTGTGTATGTGTGTGCCTGTGTAGGCTACAGTGACAACCGCCGTTATCGTGCCTGAAGCTCCGCTCGATGACATCGTAGAGCATCCGGTGTCCAGTCAACTGAGCTGTTGAAACTAAACCGAACTTTGATGTTTTCCCGTTTTGTAACTTGACCGTGGCACATTTGCCGATTGCAAGCAATTTAGGTCGCTGTGCCATTCCTGGTAGGGCATGGCGAGAAAATTGGCACGTCAAAGGATGGCGAAAATGGGAAAAGAAATATGTCTTACCATCCGGTCGTACCGTGCACGATGTTAACATATGTAAACATTAGTCCCGATACCGGGAACTAATTTAATCATATCTAATGGTACTCGGAAAAGTTCCTCCTTTGCTTCGAACGAAGCAAACAAACTTCTTCGCAGGTCAAGCATGTGGTTGTACTAGTTTTGCGCTGGATCGGAGCACGCATGATTTTCTTTTCTGTTTGTGTGCACAGTCCACATACGAAACAAGAATTAGCCCAGGGTTAGGGAGGATAGGAGAACTTTTCGAGTTCTGGTTCAAATCCTCGAACTTGTTTCAATTTGCTGTAATAATGTTGTTTGTTGTCGATTAATATCTAATGATGTTGCGAGGGGAAAACGAACGACAAACCGAGCAAAATAATTCGAATGCACAATCTAACCGCAGCGATGATCTTGATCCGTTTCATTGAATTTTGTAAAACCAAACAGCAACGATCAATGCGTTCATATAGTTCATTAACTTTATCTCATGAAAGCTTAAACAAAGTCACTCCTAATTGATGCTTGTGGTAGCAAAAAAAGAAAAGAATCGGACGATGGCAAGATTCTTAAAACTTTCCATATTTAACGAGCACAATCCTTTTCATCAATGTAATGGATTTAGCAACTGACAAGAGCGACCTTCTTTATTTTTTCAGAAAACACACAAGGCTAGTTTGTGATGCTTAGCATGTACCGAGAAAATGGATCGTACCACCAGATCTTTCCGTTTCGGTGCCTCAACTTTTAAGCTCGCCTAAGCGAGTCTCTGCACCATATGCACGGGCTGCTTCCCGCTGTGCAAGACAGCAGCACTTAGGCGAAATTCTATGCACACGTGATGCGCACATGTGTGCGAACCCCGAACGGAGCCGGGATAATGGTCGTAATACATAATAATAAGACTTTAAAGAATCCCTTGAGAGTGTCGATTGTCTGCGTTGCCGGGGAAAGCCCAGCGCAAGTCTGTTGCAAGATGAGACCTATTTTCCAGATTTGTTCAACAGAACAGAACGCTAAGGACAAACTGAGAGTCATTCGGGTTGTGCGAAGGGAAGAACTTGTTATATCTTCATATGTCGAAGCAGTTCTGCATATAAAACAAATAAAACATAGATAAGCATATGCAGAGAAATGTTTTGTGTGGAAAAAGGTAGATATTTGAAATCTATCACTTCTTTAGTCGGTTGGCAGAAAAATGGTACACTAGAAGCTTATGAAGTGGGTAAAACCTAAACCATGCACAGTATTTATCAAGCTATTTAAGAGCATCAAATAATGGAATGTGTACGTAACGAACCCTTGTCAGTGGTTCATCATGTCTCTCGTTACGCTTTTCAGAAATCTCGAGAGATTCTTTGCTGAGTTTAATTTTCCATCTGTTTCCATCCGGTATAGTCTTGTGTCATAACGTCGCCGGCTGAAGTTGCTGGGTGCCATTTGTGTGCATCACAGGACTACTACAATACCAATACCGTCATAGGAGTTTCACTATCCATATCCACTCTACCCACCCATTGTGGCATTCTTCCGTTTTCTTTGGCGGCATGTGGCGGCTCATGCTCTAGCGAATAAGCTACACCCTCAGGAAAAATCTGTCCAGGAAATCCCACCCTGCACCACCCGTTGGCACCCGTAGTCGTTGCGTGTTAGGCGAAAATTCACAAAATAGAACCATATGCGACTTCCCGTTCGCGGTCCAACTCCACTCCGTGCCATGAGCAATTTGGAGCGCATTTCTGCTACTCAGCTCCATTTGTCGTCAAGCGGATATAAAACTTATCCTGCAGATGGGTTCGTCAAAACACAAAACAAAAAAATACTCCTCTTTGCAATGGCAGCAAAAATAGGACATCTTCTTCGACAAACTCTGTGATTATGCTATGATGCAGAAAATGCAGAAAAATAAATTTTATATACATTAAACTAGTAACACATTCAGTCGGCGTGAGTTGTGTGTAAAGTTAATCACTCACAATTGTACATTAAACGCACATAAACTAAGTTTTATGGCATTCATTCGCAAACGAAAAACTGTACGAACAAAGCTGCTAAGCTATTGCTGTGGGGTTTTGATTGTTTTCACTGTTCAGCAACATTTCATAGCATTTTGGGGGGTGGAAATCGTGCTAATGTAACGAAAAGAAAAGTAAAGCTTAGCGTTCCTATTCACCAAAAGCGCGAGCAGGTTATCATGTTTCCATCGTTTTAGATACACGATGCTGCCTGTGGTGAAAGAAGAAAGAGCTGTGATTGTCGAGGTTTCTTTTTATAAACCATTCCCAACACCTTCGGTATGCCAATCGTCATCGCCGTCGTCATTATCATCGTTGGCACGGAGCACGAGCGCAGCAGCGAACACATTGCCCCCGTTACCTACATCAAAATGCTTTGCAGGTAGCAAACGGCATCATTCCTTACGCGCCAGTAATTTGTTATCAAAGGTAACCTTTACGGTTTCGCGTTCGCCGACTCATGTTAACGTTGGTAAGTTAACTGACGAATCGTTTTCGAAACATAAACCGTTGGAATCATATTAACTGGCAAGAATGTTAGCTAGCGCGCTGCTGCGTTCGTGTTCTCACTCCAGAGCAATAAAATGTTGCTCACCGTGAAACGGTACCTGCGTATACTCTAGTAACAGGGAGGGAAAACAAACATCAAAAGAATTAAATGAAATGGTGTATGGTAGATTTACTTATTGTTGTGTAAGATTCATTGTGCCACCAGTTTAACACTTTGCGGTCAAACACAATAGTTCCATGTATGCTTTTTCCGTGTTTATTTACGATTTCTTTGCCAATCTCATATAATGCGTAAAGTCGATTAAAAATCTGCTCTGTGAAGGTGAATTAATGTAAGGAGCTACAAAAGGATCAGCATTCCACATGTTGATCGAGTGTTTTAGGAAAAATTCAAAACAATTTCTCATTGGACTGTACTGTATGACACGCATCGCAAAATGTTCCCGATCACGTAGTGACACGCACTACTGCCCAATTGATGGGATAATGTGTACAAACAACTTTACAAAAACGGTCGGCCACCGGTAGAAAACTTTGCAAAGTAAATCTAATGATGCTGAGAATCTCATAAATCAAAAATTTCAAGATGAAATAATTAACGAACGGATGACCAGAAGAGAACACCAGGCGACCAGCAACACTGTAAAAGTTGCGTTCTAATAAAAGAACTCGCGCTTTCCTCCGTGCTGGAAGGGATGACCTTTGTGGCTCGACAGAAAAACTTCACTCACGTTCGGTTCACGTTCTGGCGAACGATGGCTGCCGTGTGCGGAAGTAAAACGGTGGAAAATTTGAAAGCACCAAAAGTTGATCGGAAAATTCTTCAACATTTATTAAAATTTATAAGATTTTTATTAGGCATCCCCTTTGCATCGCGGATTATGCCGTTTTTTTCCGAACGGTGCTTTGTTCTTTGCCAAAGAAATTAATTATAAATCTTATTGTTTGCAAACCGCTCCTTCTGACACCGACTTTCGGCAGGCTTTAGGGCCTACGCTTCTCGTAGGCAGTAGGCCCGATCGGTACCAACCATCACTGACTGATGATGAAAGATTTTTTTTCTCTCTCCCGTTCTTGTTGTTGTTGTCTTCTTTTTTTCTTTTTCATTTCCGAGCGCATAATGGCTGTCGGGGGCAGTGTGAGGCACAATCGAGCCCTGGAGAACAATCTCTTTAGTGTTTTCGTGCGCCGTGGAGAGAAAGTAAAACAATGAATCTCAACAAGGCACAACAGCGTGAACAAATTCGCATATCGTAAAATATATAACAATTTGCATAATTTATTTTGATCCATTAGCGCAATCATTGCCGGAATTTTAAACTTTTGTACTTTACTCCTCACATTGGCCTCCGGAACAGGAGGCCTTACGAAAATTTTGGGGGTGTTTTTCTAACACTAGACGGGAGCCGGCGAGCGGCATTGTACAGACGTTTAAAGACTTGGAAGTTATCGAATCATTGTAAATACAATGTTTAGGCGAGTTGAGTGCCCACTGTCCAACAGACAATGGGCCGTGTGCGAAAGATACGGAAGAAGCTCTTTATATTCATGAAGATAATTATTGCTGCACTAAAGATTTATTTTTATTTCTTCCATTGTTATTTTCGATAAAAAATTGGCAATTAGATTCGTACTGGTAATTTCCAAACTGGTAATTTCCTTTTTTTTTTTATTCGAAATCATTGCTATTCATCCAAAAGGCAAACTGAGAAAGCTTAAGAATGGGTAGCTTTTTTTCAAACTTTTTCTTGCTTAATATTTCTAACCAACAGTTACTACTTATTTTCACAACTTCCACTACCGCGTGTTCACACATTTAACTCAAACAAGGAAGAGGACATTTCCGCTACATCAATAATAAAACGTTTTGCTAATGAAAGAAGCCGAAGCTGACAGCTGGTAATAGCACAGCAGACGCTCCACTTGTAAACATCGTGTCCAGACAAGTTGAAAAAATGGCTTAGTTGAAACTAGAGATCGATGGACGTAATAGGTTGTATAAAATTAAATTTTAAAAATTCATCCTTTCTACGTGAGCACTTTTAAAGTGAGCCAACGGTAAGCAGAGGACCGTTTTAGAGAAGCTTCTTTTTGTATGCTACTTATTTTCACCGCTACGGTTCACTCCGACCGACAACCCATACCGATGCAGAAATCGTACAGAACCATACCGATGCAGAAAGCGTTTCCGGGAAAAAGCACAGAGGAAATAAATAAACGCTTAACCTCATAAACGATAAGCTGAATCTTTTTCCTTAGTATCTTCAATAAGATGTTAAGCAATTATAATTTTCAAAATCTAATTTTTGTAGGTATGGAAACAAGTTGAAAAAGCAGAAACTAAATATTACATTACTAAAAGTATGGTAAATCAGAGTTTCAAATCAGAAGAATTATTACCCGTTCTCACGAGAGTTTGTGATATATAATGAGTTTCTCTGAACCATCAAACGTGGTCACGATATTGCGATAAGAATCGCAATCACTTAGGAAGGTCAGTTCCGCCAAAATATTGCTGAACTTCTGCCAACTTACGCAAGCAATCAACTTAATGCAATGAGATGTACTTAATGTGGTTGCGTCAATACGCGACAAGAATTTCAAGTTAATGTTAACCTATTTTCCTAACTGACGATGGGTTTTGGTCGTTGTTCTTGAAGGACCGAGCACAGTGTTCATTTCATTTCTTTAGTCGTTGTATAGAAAAATCACACAAATATTCAAACAAGTTGCATTGGACACACTCAACTGCCATCGTTCCAAGCATGGGCATGCTAGACAAGAAAGTGTTATAAAATTAGTTTTTGTTCGTTAACGATGGCAACGAAAGATAATTTGTTGGAATTAAAGCAAGGGTTGTGCTTGATCAGTTCCAGTATCTTCTTATGAAAGTGTTCATTCACACGCGCAACATATTTGTTGGAGGTTCAAGCAGTACGAAAAAAATGTTGCCGGAGATGTGCTCCAGCCACGAAACCAACACCACGATAACCGCAGCAAAATGGAATCCAATCCCAATATTTTCTTTACTAAAAAAAGGCGCACAGTAACATTACCGTCGATGTTTGCGAACAAAACCACCATCCGATGCTGATCGATAATGATTGCAATTATCTTGCAGAGGAAATCGTTCAAACAGAGCGAAAGAGAGCGAGAGAGAGAGAGAGAGAGAGAGAGAGAGAGAGAGAGAGAGAGAGAGATAAAAAGAGGAAAACCTTGCTCTAGCATTTATTTTACAACTCTATGACTCTAAAGCAACTCTACTCACACTGTCTTTTAATGCGCTTGAAGCGTCAATCGTTGAAGAGAAAATTAACTTAAAATAATTTTAACAATATTTAACCCAGCCATGCCTTGTCATGATACAAAAACTATGTACATATTTTACCTCAGAACTGTAGCATTCATATCATTGCGTACAATTTGCTTCCAAATGCACCTATTTTCAATGGTTTACAGCTTACGGGCGGATATAGTCCAAGTCTGGGAAAATTGGCATTGTACGGAAATAAAAGAAAATTCATCGCCCGCAGCAGAAGGAAACCACATCAATGCTATGTTGTAGCGTTGCATTTTTATATAATCACAACAAAACACAAACACACATTTGACCAGCACAGAACTCCACAACAACGGAGCGCAAAAATAGAGGAAAAAATCGGATAGCCACTAGCTCCACCGGCAGGCAATATTTGTCGTTGTAAGCCGAAGGAAAATGGTAACGGAACTTTGGCTTGCTGTGGCGGAAGTTGACTGAAACACCTCGCCAGCACGTAGCAAGGCGCAGGGTTTGCCGAAGGCTTGCTGCGCCGAAGGTCCAAGAATTACTTCACATTCACAATCCAATTGACTCCGATTGAATGTGGCTTGCAACCAGCGTTGCAACAGCGTGTTTGTTCGCTGGTCGATTTGACCGCGCGTTGGTTTTTTTGCGCGGTTTTCTTCTTGTTCGGTTTGGTCAACTCGCCGGGAAAGCGTGCTGCACTCCTTGCGGCGCTTTATGAAATTAGATCACGACGTATTACCCACAGAAAACCGGTTTAAATTGCTCTGTTTTAGCCTTGGTCGTTATTGCGCACTGTGAGATAGAGAAGCGTGCCATGAGTGCAAGATACAGAAATGCTAAGCTAATGCTTATAGTTTAATGTGTAGTGGCTGTAGGTTTATGTGCTGTAACGAAACATTGTCGAAGTGCATTTCAAACATTCAAAGAAATAGCGACACTAAATGGTTTACTGGTGTGCAAAATAGAATGGTAGAGTGACCATCTTCAAGATAGTTAGAAGTCTCCTAATAGCCAATTTCTTCATCTCTGCGAAACACAGCAATCAAATCGGCCATTTCATTTAGCTAACCTCTATTCATCACACCACCACATGCTCCAATTCAATTGAAGCGTATTGACCTGAGCTTTCATTAGATGCATATCAAGCAGTGATCTATCGGTTAATCTTCCTCATTACTATCGACAGTCTCAATGAATTGATCTTTGACGCGGAATTATGTGACTCATGTGAGTGTCATCATATTTGATGTAGATGTGGAACCCAGAATTCATGAAGTATTTCTGTAATTAATTCTCTTAAAACAATTAAACCCTAGTAAAATTGTGCATATTATATGTTCCTTGTATGACAAATTCTTGTTTTGATTGTTGCACACAGATTTTCGCAATGAAGTGTAAATCAAACTGTCGCTACGTTTAGAAGCTTATTACATGGGCTTATTATTTGGTACACATTTACCACTCTAGTCCACCCGTCCGCTCGTACCAGTTACACATCAATGCTCGCACGCTTCGCTCCAAGAACGCTCGAGAACAGGGAAAATCAATCATGCACCAATTGATCCGGCAAACATTCATCGAACCTCCAATCAACCGGAGAAAATGCTTAATCGACATCGGTCCTGCGATTTTCCTTGTGAAGTGGTTATCAGTACTTCACCCATAACCCAAACCAACCCAAATCAACCCAAGAGGACACCCACACACACACACACGCAAACGCACAGCTTCACGCTCACGCTGTGCACGCACCAACTCACCAACTCAGAACCATCCCTTAGGACGCAGAGTTTCAGGGAACACTACGGCTTCGGATGCGTAGTGAATGTTGAACGACCAACGGGCTCTGTGGACCGTTGAGAAAAATCGACCCCAACGTTTTCCATGGTTTATGCAGTGATCCAATGCTTGCTTGCTACCTGGAATAATTTGTATGTGTTTGTGCGAGCCGTTCGTGTGATTGGAGGCGATTGTCATGCTTGTACACCTTTTAGTGCCCGATACTCCTCGCCAAGCAAAGCTTACTCAATCGAGAAAATCTAACAACGTGGACAAGAGAGTGCGAGGGCGGATAAGGTGCGGAAAGTGGGTCCGTTTTCGAGGAAATTCATCATAACCACCACCCCATCCTGGAGGATTCCCGGGGTGTGGCTAGATCTCTAACAGTACACCAGTGCACGACTTCTCGGTGTTCCCGGTAGAACTGGATATTAACGCTATCAACGCTACCTTCTACTGACCTAGAAGATGAAAGGATGGCCTGTGTCCTTTCGCCTTTTTCCCCCTATTTAGCAAGCAAAAAAACAGGAGCAAGTGTGAAAAAATCTAACCAACCATTAGTCGCAGTGAACGCAGGACGAGCTAAAGTTTCGGAGATGAATCCGGTAAATCGAGATCACACAAAGGCTCTTGCGATGAGGTGAATATGACTTGCACTGCAATCTCGGCCTGATTCGTAGAAGAATGTCGCTCGGCCCGTACACATTCCTCCCGGTGGAGTTTGACAAGAAGCAAAGACAAAAAGCTTACCGGCGATTCTAAATGACGTTTGGACATGTTGTTTGTTTGTGTGTTATTTTTTGTTGTTGTTGTGTCGTTTTACTAGCTCCTGACTAAGAACATTTGAAGTGCTGGCAGAAAAAAATGAATCCAACGAATGCGTCCGATGAGATCGTTCAGCTCAACAATGCGGATCGGGTAATTGAAACGCGTGTGGGCGAAAACTTGAACGGCAATATTACCGGGCATGTGTTTGCTGGCTAGTCTACAGGCATGCTGGTAACGATCGGCCGGATGTATTGTGAACTGCAAACGTTCGCCATGCTCGATCAAACGAGGTCCTGTGAGGGAACTAGAGAAAAGAAGCGTTACGCTGTGTGAACAACAAGAGAGAAGCAAAAAGCTCTACTCTGCCTGCACGAGGGAAATGTAGCTCGCTCCAGATCACACACAGATACACACATAGATAAGAATTGCTTAGAACCAGGTCACAAAAAAACACAGCTAAACGAACTCTTAACACACAGCTCAGCATATCACGAACAAGGTAGAAGCATCCGTCAAATGCAACGCTCCTCGCTCTTCATCGATGGTGAAGCGTATCGGTAAAAACGCCATTTCTGGCCGAAGATTCCCGGGAGTGTCGAAATTGCGAGCAAAATGGCGAACCGGAAGGCAGACAAGCTTATGCAAATTTTCGGAAGCAATCGACAGGCTTGTTGCGCAATCTGTCGTCCTCTGGAAATGAGGCTTTTCGCACGCTTTTGTTTACTTTCGTCATAAGCGCGAACTGTACGCTGCTTCGTCCTTCGTGGCGATACCATAGGGTAAATGTTTTGCTCGCAATATACCGTGAATCCTTTCATGGTGAGAACGCCTTTTTAAACCGAACCGTGATTGCTGGGAAGTGTTGTGCAGTTTGGTTGTCTGACGACATATCCTGGGTCAGAACCAAATTTTGCCTGTTTAGTACAGCCTTGTATTACGCGTATCAAAATAAACTATGACTTTCTTCTATGAGTCTAGAGTCTAGATTGTTCTCATTAATAATACTCATAAAAGTCGAAAACAACATACGACGTACAAAACAAACCTCAGTACAACAGAGAATTAACTTCAGCATTCCAAGAAACGCTCCGAAACTCAAGTAGTGTTTTCCCGCAGCAGGATCTTAAGGGCCGAAATTCTTGGAAACAGGTTATGGGCAAAGTTTCTGTTGATTTAACGCAGTTTCGACTGCATCATTTACATCGATGGGATCGAGAGAGGTTGCTTAACAACACTTGCCATATCACCCGCACACACGCACACACACACTCTCGTCCTCTGCACGGAGGACGCGGTAGCTCGTTATACCGGCGGTTCCGAAAGCCGCTCGTATTAATTCCAATTACACCTAAGCTCGTAGTCTCTCGGCGACGCAACTGGAATACCAATCAACTAGCTGTAAATCCTTATCGCAAATTGGTCACCTTCCGCTTTCCCGACGAGAAGCCCAGCTGTCCATCCGCATCGGTGTCAAGCAAGCGACCGCCGGTTGATCCTTTTCACGCCCACTCTCGGACCCTCCCCAACCTCCCTATTGGGCAGACTCGTTATCCTGTTTTATTTTATACAAACACATATCGGCTACGGTTCCCGTGTACCTAAGGTACAAATTTATCCAACTAACTGAAATTGATATTGATACGGTCGAGCTTTAATCAAGCGAAGTGTTCAATGGAGAGAAAATGGGAGATAATCGGCCCGTCGAAGAAGTGCGCCTTCCCAAAGGACACGCGCATGTAGGCAGTCCCGGCAACAAGCTTAACCTTCGCAGGATCAGAAGCATCAGCACGGTCGATACGGATGGACGTGCATTGATGTGGAGCGCTGACTGCTATTGACGCACTACGGGGCACAAGACCTGCTGGACTTTGCTTTTTGTTTTCCTCCCCGAACATTACACTGAATAATCCTGCGTGGTCTACGCGCTCCTTGCCAGTAACTTTCGGTCCTGGACCAAAGTTCGATAAACTAATAAATTGAGTCCACAGTAAATTTATTGCCAAAACCTGCCTTACACAGAACCGCGGGCTTGATGTTTGGTCTGATGAAGATATAAGGAAAAGTAAGAAAGTCGTCAACAAGGAGCATCTTCATGGTTGTTATGCGGTGCCTTGTAATATAGCCATCGAATATGGGATGCAATCACCATGGTCTCTCCCGTCTTTAAAAGACCAAAGCAGCTGAACGTTACGAACGAGTTAGTGTTAAACTTCGTTTCTTCAGCTCCAAATTACGTTACGCGTAAATGGTAAAACATTTATGATTGATTTTGCTCCAATTTTCAGGCGACTTGAATTATAAGCAGCAAAAAAACGAACTCTAATTCGCTAGAATTTCTACCTTTGGTCTAAAGCAGCACCATCCCTCGTCAAATCAATGCCAGCAGTGTGTGCCCGGGCAGAGGGATTTTAGTTGAGGATGGAAAAACTCGTTGCGCTCTCGTTCATTTGATTTGACCGAAAACTTTCCACTCCGTTCGGCAGCGCAGCTTAAATCCCGGTTATTCCGGGTCATGATCCTCGAGATGTGGGATTGCTTAAGGTCGTTCGCATTTGCCGGCCTTCCGGGGAAAACCCTCCGCCACCGAACGAAAGGGAACGGCCGGACGGTTCGCAGCTAGTCGGAAACAGCCAGCAAGACGTAACCATATTCGGCTCATCGGCCAACCAAAGGTAGACCAAAGTTTTGCAGGTCAGAAAGGAAATTCAATAAATCATTTTTATTGCTACCGTGAGAGAGAGAGACGAAAAAATAAACCATCGCCGTCCCAAAGTTACTTCAAACTTAGACTTTTTTATTTGATTCCACCCGAGACCTATGCCGGGTTTAGCATCTCCGGAGTGTTTCACGTCCACGGCGCGCTTCTTCGTTGATGGGAAAAGATCCTGAAGAAAATCAATTAATTTTCCTTTTTAAAATTTCAAACGGCAATTAATGTCCTGGACCTTTAGTTGGCATACCAGGTAGGGAGTACTTTGTTCCAGTTTATCAATTAGTTCGGTGCAGGATCATTGAACTTAATCGAAGCGTGTGGTGAATAATGAAGGATCGGTTTGCAGATCTGAAGCTTGACTGACTGGATGTAACTTTTTGTACAGCGCACCATACTGATCGGTAAGACTAAAAATTCACACTTGTCGAACGAATGCTATCGACCAGCGAAAAGAGTAACTTAGCTCAAAAGGGCACGACTCTTCACGTTATTATGTGCTTGACACAATAAATGAAAAGAATTATTTAGAAAACAAATCCCAGTAGCTGTCACTTTTGGCGCAAACAGTTCATCAGGACTATAACTAAAGAACCCGTCAAGTAGACCTCAGTAGACGAGTATATTAAAAAGTTTTTTGTTCCCAAAACAATCCCCATTAGCGGTGGTTTTAATAATATTTTCATTTTAATTTCAATTAGCGTTTGCTCAAGCCGTTCTAAAAACGCAATGAAGCGTACAAGAACGCGATTGGAGCAACCGCAAGCGAAACTAGGCCAAATATATCCCTCCCAGCCCAACCGGAGCCGTGTTAAATGCCCACCCGGGAAACGGGCAACAGCGGAAGGATAAATAAGCAGGCAGAGATTCATTTTCTTTTTGTGCTGCTGGTTATGTGGTGTAAAGTAAATTACCGATAATGACTGGTGGTGCAGCAAAAAAAAAAAAACAACAACAAAGTGATGAAAACTGGTTGGGACATTTTTCCTCAATATAACTTTTTTCCAGACGGTGGCTATCGAAAGGATCACAGCACCACGGACACCGTGGATGGGTGACGATGGAATAAGTTTTCATTTTTCATCGTGCTTGTGACAGTTTCGCTGGTGAAATATCAATTAATAGTCGATAATCACCATCGCTTCCAGAATTTGTTGAATGTATGCAACGTACACGTAAAGTAAAACATTTGGTTTCTTTTTTTTATTATTGCTTCGTAGACCACCACCCTGTTGAAAAAGACGTAATTGGATGCATTTTTAATTGGGTAGAATGGAGAGATGTAATCTTCATTCTGTATCGATCAGTGCAAGCATCTGTAACCGTCCGGCATGTAATACGAACGGTTGGGAACCGCTTGCAATGTTGTGTTAATTGGTATTTCAGATACAGCACATAAAAACTCAGCGCAATAAACAGTGTTACTGCTATCACTCGGACAGATTTTGGTCCTGTTAACGCGTGGTCGTATCTTTCACCAACAAAGAGTTTTTTTTAAATATCAAATTTAACATATTTTTCCCATTGCACATTGCGAACGGGACGTTCATCTTCATACAATCACAGCACATAGACGGAATTTGTAACAAAAAAAAATGCAAATAACGCTTACCTTGTATTGTGACCAAGTTTCTGCGGAAGCAGTTCATTGTTGTTTCCGATTATCCACACCTAGCATCGAACGTATCACACAATCCCCGCTCTGGATGCGGTTCCCTTACTGATTGGGATCGATTTTACTATCGGCGTTACGCTTACCTGGACCAAAGTTCGATAAACTAATAAATTGAGTCCACAGTAAATTTATTGCCAAAACCTGTCTTACACAGAACCGCGGGCTTGATGTTTGGTCTGATGAAGATATAAGGAAAAGTAAGAAAGTCGTCAACAAGGAGCATCTTCATGGTTGTTATGCGGTGCCTTGTAATAAAGCCATCGAATATGGGATGCAATCACCATAGTCTCTCCCGTCTTTAAGAGACCAAAGCAGCTGTACGTTGCGAACGAGTTAGTGTTAAACTTCATTTCTTCAGCTCCAAATTACGTTACGCGTAAATGGTAAAACATTTATGATTGATTTTGCTCCAATTTTCAGGCGACTTGAATTATAAGCAGCAAAAAAACGAACTCTAATTCGCTAGAATTTCTACCTTTGGTCTAAAGCAGCACCATCCCTCGTCAAATCAATGCCAGCAGTGTGTGCCCGGGCAGAGGGATTTTAGTTGAGGATGGAAAAACTCGTTGCGCTCTCGTTCATTTGATTTGACCGAAAACTTTCCACTCCGTTCGGCAGCGCAGCTTAAATCCCGGTTATTCCGGGTCATGATCCTCGAGATGTGGGATTGCTTAAGGTCGTTCGCATTTGCCGGCCTTCCGGGGAAAACCCTCCGCCACCGAACGAAAGGGAACGGCCGGACGGTTCGCAGCTAGTCGGAAACAGCCAGCAAGACGTAACCATATTCGGCTCATCGGCCAACCAAAGGTAGACCAAAGTTTTGCAGGTCAGAAAGGAAATTCAATAAATCATTTTTATTGCTACCGTGAGAGAGAGAGACGAAAAAATAAACCATCGCCGTCCCAAAGTTACTTCAAACTTAGACTTTTTTATTTGATTCCACCCGAGACCTATGCCGGGTTTAGCATCTCCGGAGTTTTCCACGTCCACGGCGCGCTTCTTCGTTGATGGGAAAAGATCCTGAAGAAAATCAATTAATTTTCCTTTTTAAAATTTCAAACGGCAATTAATGTCCTGTACCTTTAGTTGGCATACCAGGTAGTGTTCCAGTTTATCAATTAGTTCGGTGCAGGATCATTGAACTTAATCGAAGCGTGTGGTGAATAATGAAGGATCGGTTTGCAGATCTGAAGCTTGACTGACTGGATGTAACTTTTTGTACAGCGCACCATACTGATCGGTAAGACTAAAAATTCACACTTGTCGAACGAATGCTATCGACCAGCGAAAAGAGTAACTTAGCTCAAAAGGGCACGACTCTTCACGTTATTATGTGCTTGACACAATAAATGAAAAGAATTATTTAGAAAACAAATCCCAGTAGCTGTCACTTTTGGCGCAAACAGTTCATCAGGACTATAACTAAAGAACCCGTCAAGTAGACCTCAGTAGACGAGTATATTAAAAAGTTTTTTGTTCCCAAAACAATCCCCATTGGCGGTGGTTTTAATAATATTTTCATTTTAATTTCAATTAGCGTTTGCTCAAGCCGTTCTAAAAACGCAATGAAGCGTACAAGAACGCGATTGGAGCAACCGCAAGCGAAACTAGGCCAAATATATCCCTCCCAGCCCAACCGGAGCCGTGTTAAATGCCCACCCGGGAAACGGGCAACAGCGGAAGGATAAATAAGCAGGCAGAGATTCATTTTCTTTTTGTGCTGCTGGTTATGTGGTGTAAAGTAAATTACCGATAATGACTGGTGGTGCAGCAAAAAAAAAAAAACAACAACAAAGTGATGAAAACTGGTTGGGACATTTTTCCTCAATATAACTTTTTTCCAGACGGTGGCTATCGAAAGGATCACAGCACCACGGACACCGTGGATGGGTGACGATGGAATAAGTTTTCATTTTTCATCGTGCTTGTGACAGTTTCGCTGGTGAAATATCAATTAATAGTCGATAATCACCATCGCTTCCAGAATTTGTTGAATGTATGCAACGTACACGTAAAGTAAAACATTTGGTTTCTTTTTTTTATTATTGCTTCGTAGACCACCACCCTGTTGAAAAAGACGTAATTGGATGCATTTTTAATTGGGTAGAATGGAGAGATGTAATCTTCATTCTGTATCGATCAGTGCAAGCATCTGTAACCGTCCGGCATGTAATACGAACGGTTGGGAACCGCTTGCAATGTTGTGTTAATTGGTATTTCAGATACAGCACATAAAAACTCAGCGCAATAAACAGTGTTACTGCTATCACTCGGACAGATTTTGGTCCTGTTAACGCGTGGTCGTATCTTTCACCAACAAAGAGTTTTTTTTAATCAAATTTAACATATTTTTCCCATTGCACATTGCGAACGGGACGTTCATCTTCATACAATCACAGCACATAGACGGAATTTGTAACAAAAAAAAATGCAAATAACGCTTACCTTGTATTGTGACCAAGTTTCTGCGGAAGCAGTTCATTGTTGTTTCCGATTATCCACACCTAGCATCGAACGTATCACACAATCCCCGCTCTGGATGCGGTTCCCTTACTGATTGGGATCGATTTTACTATCGGCGTTACGCTTACACCAATCCCACCGTCGATCCCGCTATGTGTCCTGTCGGCCAGTGGATCTCCTCGGCCAGGGCGGGGGAAAGGGGAAGGCAAGAGTTGATCAATTTTTCAAATTGCCCACGATAATTGGTTCGAAAATGGATGATGCCACACATAAAAAAGCATCAACACACAATCATCGCGCTTGCTGCACTCGGCCGTTGTTCCGTTGTATGCTGCCGAAGCCACATGTAGGATTTACCAAGTGCGCAAAATATTTCCGGTTTATTCTTTTCTGCTGGAAACAGACACCATACTCGCAAATGCACCCTGCACAGCACAGCACTTCCACGCACGCACACACTGCACTGTACACTCTACACAACACTGTACAATCGATTTTTCATGGATAATTATTTATGTGACACAATGATTCAATAATCAGCATTTCGGCATTATATTTCACCAACAGCAGAAAGAATGGAAAACAAACATCGCGGGCGTGAGCAGCAGCAATGAGCACATTGAATTTCGCACTGACTTTTTACGCGGTATGTATGCACGTTTTTTCGCCACGAAACGGACACTAACAACACACCGACACACACGGTTTCCGTTGGCCTGTTAATGCTATTTTCACAATCACTGTCGGACCGCTTGAATCGTTTCAGCAGGCAACGACAATTACAATCTGTGCGCAATCGGCGCTTCGTTTCCCGCCGGCACACGCGATACACATTCAACGCGGCGACAACAACCACGCTGATCACGCTGATCCTCCCAGCACAGCACTCTTTCGGCTTTAGGACGGTTTTAGAATCGTCGCTCACTTTGGAGCACACGAACGCACGTATGATTTTGGTTATACTGTATTGCACTTTTCGGAACAACCACTAGACTCCATTTTCCATTGCTTCCCGATTAACACTATTTGGTACACGTACACGTGTGGTTAACATTTCTTCAGCAATCAGGTTCGGTAACATATTGCTGTCTGCCGTGAGACACACTTTGAACGCTTTTTATCACGCACGGATCACTCCGGAGTAAGGGTCGTCGTAAACGGTGACTAAATCCAATCATGCATAAATATTGCACACACATATACACACAAGCACACTACACGTGGAAAGCGCAAGAAGTAGAAAAAAAATTGTATTTAAATAACATTATGTGTGGAAAAATAATTCACAATATTGTTAATTAAAACATCATTATTAATTCATCATGTGTAAGCCATCGATAAACACACGGGAGGAACGAGCGAGCCGGAGCCTTCGCCAGGATATGGAAGCACGTTCACAAATGTGACATGCGTTTCACTCTGCTGGGAAATGTGCTCGCTCTCTCTTTCTCTCTCTCTCTCTCTCTCTCTCGTACAGTTTCTGCTCGGATGGTGCAATCACTCTACACTTCCTGCTTCCGTTTGTCACTCGGTCGGTCGACCGGTTCGCCGCACTGTGCCCTGGCCACAATGCTAAAATGCAGTGTTTTTCTACCACCAGCGAATGCATCCGTGCATCGGTCGGTTCGTTGGAATGCACCGAGCGTGCAGATTTTCCGGAGCACGGGTTCAATTTTTGTGTAATCAACATAATTATCGCTTCTCGACTTGCAAACGCTTGCAGAACGCCTAGCCGTTTGTGTGCTGGGTGTGTTAATTCTGTTTGCTTGTTTTCGTTCTATTTGTATATAGTTATTGGAAAATTAATCACTTTGTTTGCCATTCGTTTATCTGTTTTGTTTGAATTATTGAAGTGTGCAAAATGGTGGCTCGTGCACATAAATATGAAACGTTGTAAAACAAAACTCTTCTCGTTTTGCCGTAGCATGCAACAGCACGAAGCGGTTTATTTGTTTGCTAGAGCATTGTTTGCATGTTAGTGTACACTTTTTAACGGGGTGGCTTTTATAAAATTTGATGAAAAACACACAGGATATAAATCTGCACATCACATCACAAATTGAGATACAGTACGAGATGAAATGCGGGTAAACAGTGGTTTAAAACTTTATGTGCATCCTCCTTCTTGAAAGTGACGCTTCACCACCGAATGACAAACACATCTCAATAGCAAACCAACACTTGGAGGTTTCTGGGTACGAAATAGTAACGACACCACTCATACACTATTAGCCTACGGTACTACGGTGACAACCGGAACCGGAAACTGTACTGTGTAGCGTATACACAAAATATAAAAAACCATACACACACTCACACACACTTATACACTATACAAAAACAGACATCCCCCCACACAACCTTATCCACCTGTGTTTGCATGCGAACGGTGAAGTATGTGCGTGGAGGATGTATACCGGTGTTGGGGCAAACCTTCACCACAGCACAGCACAAGCATCCAACAAGTTCAAACACACTCCAGATGACAGTTCGGCTTCAAAGCACGCTGCAACCCACAGTACTCGAGAAAACAATGAGCAATCCTGCACACAACAAAGTATGCCGTTTTTCCGGAAGTTTTCCCATCAATCATACTTAGGTCCTTCTCGGTGCTCATGGCTGACGCTGGATGATAGTCGTTCGGGTTCTTCGCGCGCTACGATTTCGGACGTTTTGTCTGGTCACGTCACCATGCACACCAAGTACTATAGCATTGCAGGACAAGGCAAGTTGCCGTCTTTTGCGCAACGAGTTCTCTTTTTAAACTGAAATTTTACCATTTCTACTGCCCACAAAAACGGCACAGACACACAGTTACGTGATAACATTGGCTTGGTTTATACAAGCATGTGGTTGTGCTTTAACTGAATGTTGGATAAGCGACTTTGTTTTTGCTTCAACTGTATATACAATCTGTATTATCAGTAAATACACGGCACCACTCTATCACATCGCCAAACGTGTACACATCAATCATCCCACGGTAAAATGTTGCATTTCACTTCTATGACATTATTTTTCCAATTTTCACCATGTGGGCGTACCGGAGATTGCTCCAGGTGGAACAGCATTTATACACGCGCACTGCTCGTTAAAGACGTACCGCGAACTCACGTTTTTATGCTGCACTTCGGCAGAACGCGCCAGACCTCACGCAACAGCGAACGAACACCAAAAACAAACTGAACGCGTGAGCGAAAGCATAAACCGTCCGAACCGACATCGGCCACTTCCCGCGAGAGCACATTCAACGCATCACAGCTGAGCGACCTGTGGAAGAAAGGTTACGCTCTTTATGCTCGGTCGTGAGATGCACGAGTCTGAGTTGTGTTCGGTAATGCGGAATGGTGGCAGTCTTTTTCAAAACATAGCATTAAACTTTTAAACCGGTTTTATTAATAGTTAAAGAAACATTCTTTAACTTTTGCAGTTTGAATGAATGATTTGATGAAGATGCAATAGTTTAAGATAAGATGCAATGAAGAGATAATAGTTTAATAGTGTTGCAGTAAGCCCAAATGATAACAATTTTTAAGCGTCTGGTATGCGGCTTGCAAGCGATTGGGTGGGATCTCATTCTCACGACCGCGTGCCAATATCTCAAAAACGAAGTTATAACGACAAAAACAACGCACGAAGAGTTGAGATGCTGCCCCAAACCAATCTCCCATCAATACGAAAACATGCTTGCAAAGGGTTGGTCAAGAAGGAGTCAAAGTGTGAGAATTCGGTTAGTTCTCTCTGTTTTTCCTTTTGTTTTGTTTATTTGAATGATTCGTACACGGTTTGTTTGATTTTGCCATAACTGTCAGTTAATAGTTAGTAGCTTGACAATGCTGGAGGAAACAACAGTTTTGTGTTTGGATGCAGCAAAGATTGTAAAACCACAATCTATGCCACCTGTTTTTTTTTATTAAATTATAGTTTCATATGAAATAGTATTGAATGATAGAAATATAATATTCAACTTGTCTCGCAACAGTATAGATACAAACCTTCCTTGACTATCCCGTTCGACCGTTCGACTATCTAACTATCAAAACATCTTCCATGGAAAAGCACAACCCAACATGATTTGCTAGCAATGAACGTTAACTTGGCTAAAAACCCTGCACTGAAACAATATTTCTCTCCTCAACATTATCCAACTCAACTCTCTTTTTCACTCGTTCTCTCTCTCTCTCTCTGTTTTTTTCGTTTCTCCAACCGGCAGAACTCACGAGCGCGCCAGTGTTGCCAAACGGATGTGTCAAACCGTTCCACCGTGAGCTCCTCTGTGGATGCGAGAGTAAAAGGTAAAGCCAGAGAGTATACGTGTTTTCCCGCTTTTTTCTCCATAACATGGGAAAACTACTACCCTTGGCACGCGATGAAAAGAACGCAACCGATTAGGGAGAAAGAAATCGCTTACCAATATCCGAATAAATCTGATTCAAACGATTTGCACCACCGGAGCTCTGCACTTGCGAACGATTCTTGTAATCGAGTTATATCGAAGCAAATAACGGGAAGTATCTCGTACCACCAGCATCTACATCAGACTTTTTGGTCTTCACAAGCAAATACGCCGGAAATGAAGAAAGTGGCAAGTTGCGTAGGGTATTTTGAATCAAATATCCACTTGTAATGCACATTCCAGTTGGAAATTTGTTTTTCGAAGTTGTATTAATACAGCATCTTAAACTACAATGCCGCACGTACTCTGTAGAGAGTGTGTTTGTAAAATGCAGTTTAAGTTTTAGCAAGACTCGTTCCCGACATCAGGCATCCTAAATGGTTTACTCTACCACCACCAAGCGGCAGGAACTAGCTTTTGATTCGGAATCGGATTTTTATGAATCATTACCGGTGGCCAATCAGGCTGATGTGGCTTCTCCAAACCGGCTTGCTTGGCTGTGGGTGGTGATGAGAAGCGTTGCTGCCGCTGCAGAGCGCGAACGCGTTTTATGATGGTTATTAAAGTTTAATGGTCTTAATTACGCAATTTGAAGCTTAAAACGATCAGCAGTAAGGGGAGAAGGGTTGATGATGAGGGGTGGGTGTATTGGAACCGCATCACCCACAAATGCAGGGCAATAATTTGTCGACCAACCCCCGGCACGGGCACTTTTATTTATTTCTTATTCTCTTTGGTACACAACAAATTGTTTGACTAATTGTAAATAGGTCAGTGTGTGGAACTATCGATCAACCCTTCTCCCGCTCACGTGTGTAACAATCAGATGGTAGTAATTTCGCCGTAAAATTAGCGATAACGATGGTAAGGAAGACAATGAAGTTATTGCCGTAATAGATTTCAAGGTAAGAGAGCATGGAAGCAATAATAATAAATAATGTTTTGGAATTATTTTCAATGCGTATAATAGGAACTTCACATATTCATTATCTGTTGGAAAGAAAAGGGTATCACTGTTTGTGCGATAGCAAGGCGTAACCTTGCAGACGTTTTTCCTGATACGACAAGTTTGTTCTTGTTGCGCATCCCTTTCTACCCCCTTATCTCTTGCAGCCATGTGTACAATCTACAGAGCCAGGATCATGTGTGTTTGTTCAGCATTAGGTGACTCACAGCGATAAAGCTACACCATATCCGTGTCATCGATTGCCGATTGAAGTTAGAAAAATGTTGCGCCTTTTGCATGTAAACAAATGGCGTCGATTTACAATTTATAACCAATGTAAACGATCATTTTAAAATTCTGTTTGCACCGTTCGACTATCTAACTATCAAAACATCTTCCATCCAATTCCCCGGATGATAAGACGGTTCTTCTTGTTGTGACTTAAGTGCGACAAAAATCAACCAATTTCATTCCGATCTCTTCGTACTGCGCTCCCTCTCTCTATCTCTCTCTCTCTGTGCTTCCTTCGCGCTCAGCCAACCGTGATTGGTCATCAGTTTGTGTCAAAAGTTGAAAGAGTGCGTTTGATGATAGAACCCTTTGGCGTGGGGCTTGATAAATATTGCAACCAGTCCAGGGATTATCGGTTTCGCTCATCGATCAGCTGAATAATTCATCCGCACCCTGTACTGACCGTCCCACCGGTTGGCCGATGACCAGCTAACCCAAGGGACCACCCTTCCTTCCTTCGGTCGAAGGTGATAACCTATATTTGACAGTTTTGCCGTCAGATCCAACCTTACTCACCGTTCCGGTAGTTGTTACGTTACGGAAAAGTCGTTTGAAAAATTACTTTCTTTGGCAAGTTTTGCACTCGGAACAGCCGGGATTCGTTTGCTTCGGGCGCTGCCTGGGAAAGTGGTAAATAATTGATTGCACTTAAAAATGTGCTGAACTGATTGTGCCCGGCTGTCGGCCAATTGGCCAAAGTTTGCCTGCGGTGGAACTGTTGCGAGAAAAACATCCTCTACTGATTCGGTGTGTCTATTTTCCAAACGTGCAAAAAGAAAAGTTTAAATTGAAATCTTTCAACAGAGCGCACGGTTCGATCACACCCTTTGTCGTGGAGAATTTGAAGCTTAAAACGATCAGCAGTAAGGGGAGAAGGGTTGATGATGAGGGGTGGGTGTATTGGAACCGCATCACCCACAAATGCAGGGCAATAATTTGTCGACCAACCCCCGGCACGGGCACTTTTATTTATTTCTTATTCTCTTTGGTACACAACAAATTGTTTGACTAATTGTAAATAGGTCAGTGTGTGGAACTATCGATCACGGAGATGGCCGCTCACGTGTGTAACAATCAGATGGTAGTAATTTCGCCGTAAAATTAGCGATAACGATGGTAAGGAAGACAATGAAGTTATTGCCGTAATAGATTTCAAGGTAAGAGAGCATGGAAGCAATAATAATAAATAATGTTTTGGAATTATTTTCAATGCGTATAATAGGAACTTCACATATTCATTATCTGTTGGAAAGAAAAGGGTATCACTGTTTGTGCGATAGCAAGGCGTAACCTTGCAGACGTTTTTCCTGATACGACAAGTTTGTTCTTGTTGCGCATCCCTTTCTACCCCCTTATCTCTTGCAGCCATGTGTACAATCTACAGAGCCAGGATCATGTGTGTTTGTTCAGCATTAGGTGACTCACAGCGATAAAGCTACACCATATCCGTGTCATCGATTGCCGATTGAAGTTAGAAAAATGTTGCGCCTTTTGCATGTAAACAAATGGCGTCGATTTACAATTTATAACCAATGTAAACGATCATTTTAAAATTCTGTTTGCACCGTTCGACTATCTAACTATCAAAACATCTTCCATCCAATTCCCCGGATGATAAGACGGTTCTTCTTGTTGTGACTTAAGTGCGACAAAAATCAACCAATTTCATTCCGATCTCTTCGTACTGCGCTCCCTCTCTCTATCTCTCTCTCTCTGTGCTTCCTTCGCGCTCAGCCAACCGTGATTGGTCATCAGTTTGTGTCAAAAGTTGAAAGAGTGCGTTTGATGATAGAACCCTTTGGCGTGGGGCTTGATAAATATTGCAACCAGTCCAGGGATTATCGGTTTCGCTCATCGATCAGCTGAATAATTCATCCGCTCCCTGTACTGACCGACCATCTATTATTTCTAGAATGGCAATGAATTCCCGTAAGTGAATTGAAATTGATCACCCCTCGGAATGGGATTCCTTCCGCGTTCGTCAACGTTCCCGCTGCTGGCAAGTCGTTGAGGGTATGTGTTTTTTTTTCTCTCGACCCTCTCCGGCACACTTGTTTTTTGTTCTACGCCACCCCACGAGGATTGGTTTCGATTCTGCAGCACAGGGATCCGAGCATTGGGCGGAGCGATTGTCCCTAAAGTTGGCAAAGATATTTTAACCGCGCAACAGAACGCACTATGTGTCATTTTTCACCGAGTGGGGTGATAACGACGCTGACGACGGACCCTACCGACAGGCCGGCGCGGTGCGGATCATCAGCATCATCATCGTCATCGTGAGACACATCGCGGTGACTTATCCCTAAATTAAAGGAACATCAAATGTTTTCTTTTAAATTACTCGCAAATCCGGCCATTCCGGCCAGTGCTAGGGGGCATGCCTCGAGCACACGCCCTTGATATCATAATGAAGCATTTTTCGGCCGCTTTTGGAGATTAGCGGGACAGCTTTCCCCGGCACCGAGGGGTGTTCCTGCACTTGCGTGTAGTAAGGGAAGGAACGCCGGTGCGTCTCAATTGTAATCATTCAAGGGGTTGAACGTTCCGGCTTCTACGGGAACGGTTGAAAGGCCATGAATCATGTGGCCGCACCGCGGGAAATCTTTTCGGACCGCTCGATCGTCTCGTCACTCCTTCTACATCCTAGCTTTCTCGCTCTGTTTTCTCGATTGGATTTTATTACAATTTTCCTTATGATTTATTTGTTTAACCAAACCCAAACCGTAGGGAGGAAATAAGCGAGGCGAATCGGAGATGAACAGGTTTTAGCTACGAGCGCCTGCAACCCCCGGGGGTTGCACATTTATCGTAAGTTCGTGTCGCAACGCTCCAGTTTAATCAAGTGTAACATATTTTAATTTCTGGTTTTATCGGCATGGATAACAGCAAGCATCTCGGTAAGCGGTATGCTCGCTGTTTAATGGATTAAGCGAGTAGCTTTTTGTAGATGGAACTTCCCTCGGCAGGGAAAGTAGACCTGAACTGTACATCTATGACAGTTAAATTTGATTTTGTCGCTGCTGGTGCGCAGATGTATTGCACAGATCAAGTGAACAGATAACACGTGAAATGAAAATTTAGCTTCTGGTCATGATTCTTGTTTCCGAATAACTTTCGTGATAAGTTAGCATGAGAAACTGTTATAAATGCTGTTATATGCTTCCAAACATAAGTGTACTTCTTCACGCGCACAAGGTTTTGTGGATGTAAAAAAATCTTCTTTACTCCAGACTTTGACTTGTAGACAAATCAGACAGTATTTTTAGCAGTTTCCACAGTAAGTAACCAATTCTTACAATTAAAAATGCTAAAACACTGGATCCAGTAACTCAGGTTATAAATCATTAATGACTGTGGTCCGAATATTTCATCAAGAGAACAGCGTTACAAGAGCTTGACAATGCTTACAAATCCAGCAAAATACCGGATTGAAATACCGGTTATTCCGAGTTTACCAACACTGATCTCATGACAGATCTGACAGATTGTAAGTATTATTATTCCACTGAACGAATATGGTCCAACCAATGCGTTTTCGCTTCGCTAAGTGGGGCTCACGATCAGCTTTAAATCGTTGCTGATTCTGTGAATATAATCTTTTTAGATGAAGCTCATTTTCATCTTTATGACTAAATCAACAAGCAAAATTGGCATAATTGGCACCTGGAAAACAGGCGCTTATTTAAAGAATTGTAACTGCATTCTAGGTATCATCGGACCATTGAAAATTAAGTAAGTCAGACGGTTACAGTCGATGGTGAGCGATATAAGGTCATGTTAAGTAAAATTTTGTTCGCCACAATTGAAGATAACCTGGATAACATTTTATTTGAACAGGATGGCGTCCCGTACCACACAGCCAACGGTACAATCGATCTTTTGCGCACTGTTTTTGAAGATCAAATCATCAGTCTAAATTCTGATGTCATTTGGCCACCAAGAGGCTGAGATTTGACACATCAAAAGGCATCAAAAATAAGCCAACCATCAACCATCCATACGCAATCGAAGCTGGAAAAAATCCAAAATGTACTCAAAAATTGGACCAACCGTATTTGATACTAAATTTGCTAACCGTATTACATTACTAACCGAAAGGATTAAGTTATCAAATAAAAGAAACTCGTTTCAAGAAATCTCTTGTAGTTTTCATTTTTTGCACATTAAAAAAAAAGTTATTTGGCGTACTCTTGATTTACGTACTTTCAGGACTTGTTGGGCATAACTAGTATTGAAATCTGGTGACTTAAAAAATTACTATGATTACTGATTTCTTTGAACCTCCTACAAATTCTAATTTATAAACAGCCGTATAGTAGTAAGCGGATTGTATCTTAAAAATTGCAACGTTATAAACCGTTGCAAAAAAAAAAATTGCTGGACATAGCTATGATGTCAATAAGAACGTTAATGGCATATCCCATAGTATAGGTTACGATTCAACTACGCATAGTGTCTGCAAATTGGTAGATAATTAAAAAGGCACAACTACCAGCGCGCAATACTTCGGATAATAAACAAATCAATATTTGCAAAAGCAATAAAATCACATTCTCGACGAAGCATAAAATGATCTATTTCATTAAGCCGGGCAATAGTTTCCCGGTAAAGGAAGCCCTTTAACCTTTTGCAAACAGACCAGCTAGTGGATTGAATTTGTAGCGCTGTGAATTAAAAAGCAGCATCATTGCACATCCATCCAAACGCGCGATCAATTTTGCTGTTTTACATTATTTCCCTGGCCGCATCAGGGCAATACCGTGTAATACATAAACGAAAATAAAAAAAATATATACAAATACAACCACACAGAATGGCGTAGGGTCAGGGTGCGAGTGCACGGCGATAAAGGCGTAGCGTATTTTATGCGGTAGATTTAAGGTTCATTACCGACCTCCAGAGCCTCGATCCCGATTGCTTTCTGCGCCGTAACGAGAAGCCGTTGTGGACGTTCGCCGACCGGGTAAAAGGGTGAATAAAACGCGGAATATGGTGCAGGAAAGTGAACCAAATTGGATTGAGATTATCAGCGAAATTCTGAAGAAACGGTGTTTTACGATACCGATAGCGACGGTGTATCCGTCTTGCACTCTCAAACATCAGAGCAGACGCTCGAAAACTGGTTTTGCGTCATACTTTCTGCTTTATGCGCTTCGCAACCGACCCACCGCAACCAGCGCTTCCTTCCCCCGTACGGGTTTTCCAAACGGAAAACAACCGTCTTGTGATTTTCCTATCTGAAATTGATTGATGGATTTATCGCAAACCGGGTTCGGGTTGAAGTTGATTTTATTTGCTGTAAAACAACCGCACTCTCCTGCGATGGAGCCGGTGGCGTCGGTCCGTACCTTTTTTGTGCCTTGTCAGGACGAATGAGTCGTTTGGTACGGGTGTACTTCTGCCTCTTCTTTCAACACCGTTGTGCAACCGGGTGTCATTGGATTCTATTTTAACACCTGAATCTGGAGGTGTTTCCAGCGGTGTAGTCGAATGCTGCTGCTGCTGCTATCACAAGTTGCCGTATTACAAACGCCACAATTTTTACGACCACCAGCTGCGTTAGTCCTTTGCGCTTTTTTAATGGTCAAACGATCGAACGAGATGAGTCTTATCGCGCGCATACACTCGCACATTTGTACTGCTGGCCATTAGCCTTGACAGTGGCGATGCGAGTCATGGGCCGCGCTGGTCCGACATTTCACGCCCGAACCGTTCAATTAAGCCACCGTATTGTTTACATCGTAATCGTGAAAAATTCATTGCGTTAATTTGTTTTCTGCAGGCGAGAAAGGATAATAATTGCATTGCTACACTTTTCGCATGCACTGCCATAGCCTATCCTATCTGGCCGGGCCGCGGTGACTGGTTTTCGATGTTTTCGTTTTTACTTCCGCCTGTGAGTGTTTTGTGTTTTACCTATGTTCTGTGCCTCTTGTGCTTGGCTTTTGATTTTCCTGTTTGCCACATTACCACATGCCACATTTGGTTGACCAGTTGATCGGTGTTCGGTTATTTTTCCGCTCTACTTTGGTTTGTGTTTTTCGAGACCATTTCCCAGTGCCCGGCTCCATTGCGATCATCGGCTGTGGTGTGTTTAACTGGCAAGAGTGGACTATGTATAGTAGGTGTGTGTGTTTGTATTTTTTTTTTCACCGTTATCTGCGGTGCATCATTTGCGGTATCAATCTGGCATGGAGGTCAACGTTGGCTCACGTTGAAACATTGGAAAATAATTAGCATAGTATTTAAAGTGACACACAGTGGATGCGCAGGTGGATTTTTTCCATCCGTCTGCCAGTGGTGATAAAAAAAATTAATGTAGTACGTTCTGGGCTTAATGTTTGATTTACTCTCATTAAAATGTAAGTATAATGCTCGGAATAATTTGATAGACAAATTGTCCATTTGAACGTTCTACATCATTATATATATCACATAACACTAACTTAATCTAATTTCCCGAACGTTCTGGCAGGCGCATCAACTTCAATAACTCAAAAACCTTTCAGCATCTTCACCTCGAACCCGGCTAATAAGGTTTCGTTTGTTTCGAACATAGTCTGTGTTTCAGAGGCGAATCTGTTTACTGAGACTTTAAAGGTTCAATACAGCCTCAGCTTCGTCCGTCTTGACTGGTGCTTTGAAGAGAAGATTCCTCAGGAAGTAGTATGACCGATATGCAACCAGCACACTTGCGCGTATTTCAAAATCTATTTTGTTGACGGTACTGACTTTAAACCCCAGATAGGTGAAGTTTTGGATGACTCCAAGCTACTTGGACGTACTATAATTTCATGGTAAATTAGCTTAGTCCTTGATTAGCACCTTCGCTTTGTGTTATATAACAAGCTAGAACTATTTCTCAAAAGAATCGAATTCGGTATCTCTCCCCATAACTTGTAAAAGTTGGACTTGTCCAACATGTAAGATCGAGAAAATAATACTAACGTAACACTAAAAGCCGTGTGGGTCAATGCGCCGCCATGTTGAAAGACATTATAATCCATCCCATAAAGGTCCCGAAGTGCCATTTATCTTGTTTCGAATCTGTTTTGAATCTGCGAAACCTCTTCCTCATTGTAGTTTCTGCTATCCCATGATCGTTGCCATTCTTATACGGTTTGTATCACAGGTTCTTGGGAACAACACACATAGGTCAGTAGCGGTCTACCTAATCAAGCAGTTTCTTTTTCGCCTACACTTTGATGTTTTCTGGCGTATTCGCCGAATGCGGTTGTCAGGATATCGCATGATCCTTGACCAAGTCCGTCTCTCGGTACCAACTAACGGTGGTAACGAAGAAATTCTGCATAACCGTTTGATTTCAATCCTCAAGATATGTCGCCATGCAACTCACCTTTCGCTAAAATATCTTTCCTACGACATCGCGACACTACTGCATCGCGCGGGGTAAACTAACAACAAAAACCAGCAAGTCGAAACTACGCACATCGAATAGCCAATAGATGATTTGACACCAATTGAACAATGCGTTCAATGTCTTCTTTTTAAAGAATACTGTTGAATTGTTTAATAAATATTCATTGTATTCCATTACAACTTAACGTTATGTTTTGTTTCATTGTAACATTAATGCTGGGATTATTAGAATAATACACTGTGATCTCATAATAATACGATGTACGATGTCCTACAGTTAAATTAACTACACTATCAACATCATTAATAAGCAAACAGTGGTATATTCCCTTGACAGTATTTAACCTTTCAAAAACTCTAACCCTAAAGTATATGATTGAACACAATCCAATCCTTTCCGAAAGTTACAAACTTAACTTATTAAGTCCCGTACATGAACTCCAACCATATGGCAGGATATGGCAATTTACGTACTTCGTTCTGCTTTCCGTTCTCATAGTCTCTGTGCAGCATTAGCTGCCGCAAACGCATTTTCTGCTGGCGTGTCTGTGAAACCAATTATCACGAAACAGAGCCCAAAAGCAGACGTTTTCCACAGCTGAAAAAGGATCGCGATCATGCAGTAACAGGCAACAGAGGTTTGTTATTCTGCTGGTGATTTATTTTCCATCTCTAACAACACTACCGGGGCTGTTCGAGAAAGGATCGCGTCTTCCACACACACGGCTGCCGGCCAACCGGCATGTCTTGCAGTCGTGTCGTTACGAGTGAAACCGAAATCGCTATGCATGATGATCATATTTCCCAACGTTTTGCGCCCAAGTGAGGGCTTCGATTTCAAGTTTCACAGACCCAAAGCGATAAGGGTACTTGAGCGTCTTTACCGCTTCTATCCTTTTTCGTTTTACGCTTCCCTCCACTTCGTATTCACCCACTTGAGAAACGAAAAAATCTGGTTCAAATTCTTCTTTTCACGAAAAGCGAAACACTTGAGCATGGTAAGGTTCAGAGGTCTGTGTTTGTTCGGCGTGACACGATTCCCTTTTCATCGTAATGTGGGCACTCTTTGTTGTGGTTCTGGGAGAAAAAAAAAAATACAGGACGAGCGATAGTGCATTAAGCAATGGGCTTAACAGATGAAATTATTATTGCTGCCATGATCGAGGATCTCACCAAAACAACTGGAATGGAATGAATCAAATGTTTTATTGTACCAACAATCACACCGGATGATAGAATTGTTGAAGTACAATCATTCGTAATGAAAACACTCGAAGAGACGTGTCCGCTCGGTATATATTTTTCTTCCACCATCTATTTATGGAGCTGTACCTTTCTATTTATTGTATTCTTGTAATTTTTTTATATATAGATGGCTTAATATAGATTACCTGAATTGTGAGACCACATTAAAAATGACACTAACTCGAAAGACCTCTCACAAACTTTGATGAAACATTAAAACATAGTAAAACTAACTTGACAACCGGTTTGCGAAATGTTCTCTAAAAAGCTAAAAAAAAACATCCAATTGCAGAAATGTGTGCTCGTGTCACATTTACGATGATTGCATGATTCGACCAGTTAGATTATTGTAGCCGCATCAAAAGACAAACGCAAACAATCGTGAAGCAAAAGTAAGGTGCAAGTGCAAGTACCACACCAATAGCGCCCCTCCAGCAGTCATAACGGTCGCGATAATAAAAATGATAATAGTCATAACAATAATCATTAAACGAGACCGAGCAGAAATCTGCCTAATTGCACTTTAATATTTCTTATCCTTTTCCGGTGATTGTTCTTTTACTCCACACAAAAAACCTTTGCACCTTCTCGTTATGGTGGAACCATCTTGTAGGATCTTGTTTGCGTTTGTATGTATGGATGTGTGTGTGTGTGTATGTGGATGGGTAGGTCTGACTGTATATTGGTGTGCGTCCAATACGGGTGACCGTGTGATGGTGGGGGAAATGGGAATCTATCCAAATGGCACACGTGGCTCAAGAAGGTGACCCGTTATCGCTTCATGACACTCTTTTGTTCCATCGTTGCATACAACAGCGCTCGGTCTCAAAGAATGGTCATAGCAGGAAAACGCTATTCAAGAAACTATTTGCAGCCTGCTGCAACCCCCGTTGAATGTAGTCCTTGAAGGAAGTTTTCTGTTTGTCATCAGCACACGATTCTTTATGGATTGGTTTGCTGCAATCTCGTAATATGGTTTCATTGGCATCATAACTCATAACCTAACATCATGTTTATAATGTCTATTTTTACTAATATTTCAATATTAAAGGGAACTCATAGATAACATTCCAGGTCGTGGTAGCAAAAAACACAAAATTTAGAATCAATTTGTCTAGAAATAACTCACGGGTACGATGACCTGGTTCGCAAAATTACTGATTGATGCTGATAGTACAGCAGGATTATATCCTCTAACTAAAAAAAAATACATCTGTCGTACAGATTCAACCTGTCCATTTTTATGTACTTGATTCAGCGAAAATTTAAATTAAACTTGGTTTTACCGCACGCCATCCATTGAATATATTTTCAACAAAAAAAAAAAAGAAGCAAGTTCGTCCAACGCCATATCGACCAAAGCGAGTGCATTTTTATCAAGAAACACAAACGTTCTCGTATAAAATCCGATTTACCAATTGGATGGCTTCCTCGAGTTGTGCATCGAAGCTCAATCTAAGTTAAAGCAGTTGATTGGATTGAAAACTTGGCTCTCCGCGACCTTCGCCGCCTGCCTCACCATGCACCAATGGTCCAATAAGATTTCGACGAGATAACAGCACCACATTTCTGCTTTGTCTTGTGACATTTGAAAGTTGATCGAAAGCTTCAAACTTTGGAGCTCTTGTATCATCTCTACCGTACGCTCAATGAATGCTTTTATCTAACGAATAATCAACCTTTATCTGTTGTTTGCCATCAAGCTTCACCTCTAAACTGTTTTGCCCAGGACAAAACGATTGTCCCATCGTACTGCTCTCCATCGTTCTTCAGCTTACCATTTTAAGTCATGTTCAGGGGGGTTTCTTTTTTTTGTTTCCCTGGCTGATGCCGGGTGACGACTGTGCCAAAACGAAACAGAAACTTTTCCCCAAACGACGCCACCCATCGATCATGAAAATAAACAACAACAGCATCTCTCTCCTCCGCAAAATCCACCGAAAATAGCCAGTCCTGGTGGATTTAGAAATTTGAACAAAAAATTACTGGTAAAAGCTGAAAATAAAACTAGCAAATCTCGAAATGAACAAAACTGCCGGTTTCCTCGCCGTACGACTGCATTGGGGCTGTTGTTCCTTTCAGATCGATTTTCGGGTGCAAATGGGTGCTCCATTTCGGTGCTTCATCTGGACATCTCCGACCACCATCGACAGATAGTCTGTCCGGGCACTGTTTTGTTCAAAGACAAACACAACGGAAAGCAGGAAAATTGGGGAATTTGGTTTTTTGTTTCCTGCCGCCGACTGTACTCTATCACTCACTCCAAAATCAACCGCAGCCGACTGCGATCGGTGGACCGTTTGACGTATAATAGAAATCAATGTACGGAATTTACCGCAAAGGAATGAATAAATGATTTATCTTGGGATTACGGGCGACTGCTTGCAGCCAGAAACACCTGCCATTCTGTGATAGTGTATACGGCCGGATTGCGCCATGTGTCGGATTTTGCCGGTCACTGCATGCACTACCGCCATCGTTTATTTATCAAAAGTTGCTGTAACTTGATGGGGGACTCGGCAAGGCTCGGAAATGGGACGAAAGATGGCTTAAGGAAAATCAATCTATGTTACACAATACAGTACGTCAATCACGCTCATGCAGCTCGTGTATGCCACTGAGGGTTTTTGGCGTTAACTTTTCTACGCTATCAAAACTACACCACCTAGTATTGCTAGTGCAAAAGACAGCGAACGCAAATTGGGGTAAAATCAATTATACGGGAGGATATTTAAATTATGAACTGCAACTCGATTAATTTCTTGTTATTTCAGCTATCCAAATCAACCCATGCCCATGATATGTGAAGCGCATGATAAAAATTATTCATTACAATCGAAATTAAAATGCTTCCTCGTGTGATGCAGGTGGCAGTTACTGCTAGTCTAGTCATGAAACTATTGGTTCCGGTACAAATGAATGGAGCCCACGCATTCTGATTAAACTTGCATGCATCATTTAAAGTTTAACTAATTTGCGACATCGATTATTGTAAAACTTTCTTTTCTTATCAAAATTCAATACTGTTTAGGATTTCAGTAATATTTGACATAAAAAGTAATGAAAATTGGGATATTAGTGGCACATTAAAATCTGTTATATATTGTCAAGCAACAACACAATTTTCAATTGTGAACCCAAGTGTTATGCTGAATATACGCTCGATACTAACTGTAGAATCACACAAAATAACCTCTAGAAATATTACGATATTAAAGAACAGAGCAGCTCTTCTTTTAAGGAATATTAATCTGATGCATAACACTTTGTAAGTTTTACTATTGAACTGCTTACTATTGAATTATCGTACTACCATAATAATAACCATTAACGTGACAATTTTTAATTCATGGTGATAAGATCTTGAGAATATATACGTAAACCTCAAATCTTCAGTTAAGATGTACCAATACCAATATGTGTGTCATATTAATATTAAATAATTACCCAGAATTTTCAAACGCTTCGATGAGATTAGGCATACCAAAAACATTCGCTTTGAGTGATATTTGTTATTTATCTACTCAGAACGAGGATTTTGGAGGATTTTAGTATGTGTGGAACGATAATGAAGGCTACAATCAAGAGCTGTACGGGTGATCGTTGATCTCACGATCGTGCAACGAATTAGGCTACGGTGGGTTAGTCATGTCATGAAAATGGCACCGGACGAAATAGCCCGTTAAGTATTCTTAGCCCATCCGCAGGGATATAGGATACGTGATAGGCGATCACGTGATGACCAATATGAAGTAGAGTGATGGCGTTTATGCGTCTACCTGCACGATTGTGATATTATGCTGACATATTAAACGATATCTAGGATAGCTGCAGCAGGCCAAGACCACGAAGCAGTTGTAGCGCTAGAGAAGAAAGTAAGTAGGATATTATTTATTGTTTTACCAGCAATGCTGTAAGTACGTTAAATATGAATATGAAGTTTCTGTGTATTATTGAGGTTTTTAACGCTTTAAATTATCTCATACTAACGTAACTCTAGCGTAAATATTCTGAACATATAAATTGTACTGTACTGCTTTTAACTGTTCAACGAAACAGTGAAACATCAAAGCATATGAGAATATGCATACTTAAACGAAGATGGGAAGATAAATTTAATTGATGTTTGATTCTTTCACAAATCGTGCCTTAAGCATTGCATTGTTTAGATGATGGGGTCTAGAATCCGATCGTTTAAAGATCAAGATGGCATACAATAAATGGCATTCGTTCATCATCTCCCAGGCACAAACTCCCAGATCGATTCTGCTACTGGCAGCAGGTTCATGTTTATGTTTATCCTGTGTTTCCTTTACTTACCAGCGTACTTAACGATGGTGAAAAGCTGCTGAACATGCACCATAATGATACCGTCCGACCGTCGTACCTGTGTCATGTTACTGAGCAGCAAAGCTAACACTGTCCTTTATTTCTGTATTGTTTCTACATCTCATTTCGCCTCGTCTTGTGCGCAAGGATTACCAGTTACGTACGCCACGCTATCCCACCAACCAATATGTCGTGCTACGAAGATTGCGAAACCCGGAATCGATTCAAGACGAATGTTATAAATTCAAATAAAATCACACAAAACCGAATCCACCCACTTATCTAGCCGAATGGGTTGCCAGCTCTAAGACCGGCACATATCGGAGCGTAGAAATCAGTCTTAGGATGGTATTATTGCTTTTATATCTACGTTTGCTTCCCCCCCCCCAGCAAAGCACAAGATATATTTATGGTAATGTTCCGCACAATATTCGCCAGTGTCGATTTTTCCTATTCCAACTCCGAGATGCTTGCTGTCCGTTTTATGTGCCACTTGCCTCGCCACCGTCAGCATCGGCAGAAAATCCGGAAAAATCGAACGAAAACCAAAGGAAATCATAGTCCAAACTATTACCATAATATCGAAAGCGATACATGCATCCGGCGCTAGCAACGGGTTAGCAAATGGCAACGCCAAGGTAAGCAAACAGATACTGCCCGTGCGATAAACGCTAGCTCGCATAGGTGCTATGCGATGGTTACGGGCGTCGTGGAAATGGAGCAACCGGGATGGGAAATGCTCCAGCGAAGATCTCCTCCTTTTTTGTGTAGGTTTTATTTTTTATTTTTGTTGTATCCATAGCTCATAGTCATTTTCCTGGTACGCTATCTGGCGCGCTGGCGTACTTCAAGCGTCGTAAAGGCAAAATCGAACACAGGTTAGCCGGGAAATGGAACAAGTCGGAATTGCTATTCCTGACGGGGAGGGCTTTCGGTACGGTTAAAGTGTGGCTTATGAGAGAAAGATCGTTTATGGTGAGATGTGTATCTGTTGGGATATGATTTTATGCACCATTTGAATGACTCATACCTTTGAATAAAGACGAACTTCTTTGTCTGGCCAACGATGTGAAAAGGATTATGTGAATCGTATCTCCATCCATCTGGTACAATCTCGCTCGCTAAACTAATTCTACGACTTTTGTGCGGAAGCTTTTCTTCAAGTTTTGTGGAAATCTGTTTCCTTCGATTGAATTTGTGTTTATCGATTTTCATTTACTTTAAACGTAACGGTACATCCTAGTCCTTCCGTCCTTTCGCTTAAATACGTGAGAACTCGTGAAAATTATTACGTGCACCCTTCACGGAGACCAAATTTAAAAGACACATTTACGCATCGACCTTTCCATGACTTATTTCCTGGTCCCTTCTAAGCTTCCTTTATACGTGGCTAGGGACTGGCGCTACCAAGCTTGAAGGTACGTTGGTTAATTTATGTTATTGACACATGTCAAGAGTGTCATGTACACTCATTGCGTTTAGGGAGAACAATTGGCACTTCCCTTGTCTCAACGATGGTCGTTGCACCGCAAGGGTGTGCACTGTGGAAACCATACGGCATCGGGAATAGCCTGGGTGTATTTGCGGAATGGGCGCCGCTGTGTACTTTGGTATTAAAAGTCTCGTGGGAAATTTTTCACATGCTGTAGGCTGCCTCTTGATTCACGCACGCCATTGCACAAGTGCCAATTCCCAGGAACAGGTGTCATCTACGCACTTGAAACCATTCTTTCGATTTTCTTTCAAAGCTGACAAACGAATGGAAAACTGCTGTCAACAGAATAACATACGGATCTGAGTTTTTTTCACAGTACTTTGAATGGCTCCAAATTTATTTTAACTTAGCATAGCATTACATTCACAAGCGTGATGCGTCTTTCTATCTCATCTTGATTATTTATTAACTGTACGCTTATCATTGTGAAGGAATGTTTCATAAACAGACAAATACTGTTTCTGCTTCTATTAAACGAAACTCATAAATAAAAACAATACTGCGTAAAAACGTGGTAGCATGTCTTTAAATCCCAACCATTCCTGTTCCTCAAACAGAAAAACGAACTTTCTAACTTTTTTCCTATCTTACTGTAAAATGTATCCGATAAATGTATACAAAGATTCGGGCAAGCTTTCAACGCTATCCTACCCAAACATTGAAGTCGATCCCGATCTGCTACGGTATTTTTTTTTGTTTCGCAGATGGGCTGAAGAAATGAAATGAATTTTCCGATAGGCCCGAACTTTTCTCGTGATTTCTTCATGCACATATTTTGTACGAGTTGGAGAGGATTTCTGCATAATTTTTCCATCGGCCGAGCATAAAAAGGACAGCTTTATTCTTAAGCTGCGGCGGCCAATCGTTGAAAGGTATCCCGCTCCCGATGGAAACCCACCAGGATCAGGGCAAAAGGATCACCGTTGTGATTCTGCTTCGATTCCTCCACGGGCAACGAGCATTTATCTTTCGAATGTGTCAGTGTTATCATTTTAACCTTTTCCAAGTCCCGGGCCAGATGCCCCGTCCACACCGAAACTAAAGGACAGGATGCCAATGGCTACTTTTTTCTTCCTAGTTGCACCAAACAGCACCACAAAAGTATCGGCATGTTTGTAGAGGCTTCGACAAACAATTACACTTATCCAGGGACAGAGGAAATAGAAAAAAAGGTTCCCAGGCCTGCAAAAGATCGTCCTCTGCTCGGTTGGCCAAAGTGGGAAATCTTGGAAAATAGTTTTCTCGGGTCATCATTCTTTTGGGACTGTTGTGTTTGCCTACGCTTACCCCGCTCGCTTCCACGTTCCGGTGCCATTTTTTCTTTAATTTATTTGACTTTTCGATCCGCGCTCTCTGAGCTAAGCAGCGGTGGAATCGATACATTCGGGCATTGATCGAACGTTATAGCTCTGTTTTAAAGGTGCTGTTTGTTGACTTTAAGGAAGCAATATTACGGACGGTTTACTGCTGTTTCGATATTTGGAGAACATTTATCAAGTTTTCGTAGTGGGTATTGGCAATTTTTAGCAACTAAATGTATTGCAAACTCAACTACCTAAAATAGAAAAAAGTATGTTGAAAAGGAACTATAAAGTGTGCTAGCTGATCACAAAGAATGTTTCATACTGTAATATGTTTGACCTGTGGTCGTCTAGTCTGGATTGGATTGGATTGGTAGGAGGTTCTTACACGAGTTTTCTTACTCAAAGCTTCTTACTTGTCATTGAAATATATCAACGGAACCGTTCAGCCTCTAGTTAATTAATGAGCTAGCAGACTTTACTTTCAAGCCCGAATCTCTATGTTTTGATACGATCCATTCCTATTCCAAAAACTCCTACTCATAAGTCTAGCGTTTCATATTTCCTTCCCGAACGCTTAACATCTTCATTTTCTAGCATGTCCAAAACTTTGCGCATCCTCGTCGATCTGTCACCTAACTTACGCGAGGAAGTCAATCGACAAAACCAGTTTCTATTTAGCGCTGATTTCTCTGCGCGGATGTCCGTAAAGCGCGCCGGTCTGTTGCGTGCAATAAATAACATAAGAACCTTTAACCAAAACCGCCGCATACAGTCGAACGGACGTTTGATGTTGCGTTTCAAATTTCATTCTAAACTTGTTTTACTGACCGCACACCGCGAATCGACAAAAAGTTGACGGCTGCCTAATGCGAACCATATTTGCATAATTAAGACAGTACAACATTGAACACTATCTTTATCGCCCACGTGCAGCCTTTATACCGAACACGCTTCCTGTATTTTCGATATGAGAAATATGACATTATGGGATAATCGTGTAGCGCTGACAATATTTTACGATATCTATGATAAGTAGTTTCCTTCGTCAGATAAACGAGATCATCCAATATAGAAGGAACAGTAGGTTTTAACTGTCGATCGATATGTTTTCTTTTATTTCTTATTTTTAATAAAACTTCATAAAGTTTGTTCATTAGCTTAGTTTAGTGTTAGTGTTTTTTTGTGAAAGCAATAGATTAATATAACGTGTCTTCCTTCAACATCTCTTATCAATTTAATGTCTGTGTTCTTCAGGAATACTCACAGCACTAACGATTCAACTACGTAAAAACTATGTTAGTCATGGTCGATCAAAACCTTCTATAGATTGAAGAAAAAAAAATGAAGCAAAAGTTTTTATAAAAGTTAAGCAATCAATTCAACGTTCTTCCTATGCTCATTTTATAAAACAATTATTCTTTGGTCTCGAAGAGATTTCAAACTTGAAGATATCATTTCTTCACCAGTAGTTGTCCATTCTGTTTGTGATCTTGTTGAGTCATTCTTATATTTGTTAACTAAACATATTTCCAATCACACATACTGATGTAAAAAATCTTCGTAACTTTAGTGATCTATTTTTCGTACCTTTTGTGAGCAGTTCAACAGTCACATCAAGTGTTTAAATTTCAATAGAGTAATGCCAAAAAGCAACGCTTCAGTTCTCGATTACACCTCTGCGGAAAAAGTTGTAGACAAACAAATCTCGGCACACAATCATTTGTATTGCTTTGCATTGTGTATCCACTGATAAACATTAACAACGCTTTTACAACCAACCTTCCAGCGAGTTCAAACCTTACTACCCTCGAATATAGCTTGTCGTTCTTTCTATCTTCATCGACCAGCAATTTCCTTACTGTGCTTCGTTTCTTTTCTAAACTCCTTCCGAAAGGAACAAACTAAGCTAAACTTTCCACAGTACGCCGGATAGCGGTCTGGTCGGAAAAAAGAATCGAGTGTGCTGGAACGGGGAAAAAGAACAAAGTGAGGACGCACTGCAAAAAGCATGAAAAGTTAGCTAAGCAATAAAACTCCAGTCGGCTTCGCGTGCATTCCATTGGTCCGTTCCGACTGTTTTGCCATCGTCACCTCGAACGCGGTCTGCAGGGGGATGAAACTTGAAGCAGCGAGTAAAAATATGGCCCGTAAAAATTAAGTCAAAGCTAAGTAAAATAAACTTTAGCTCCAGAAGCGCTATTTCATCGTGTCCGCACCCCTCGCCCGTGGGAGTTTCTTGTCGACTGAAATGCTTAACATGATTTTTGGTCCACAGCGACAAACTGCACCATTCGACCAGAAGCACAGCAGTGCCGGAAAGGGAAAAGGATACTCTCCCCAGCCGAAGTGACCAACCAACGCAGAAGGCAGGATGCTCTCTGTCCATCTGCATTTCAAGAACTCGCACACCACAGCAAATCGGAACGGTGTTAACGCAACTTTCTGCACGTGATTGCTTCACACAATTCTTGTGCCTTCTGTTTGGCTTTTAGCGCTTTTGATTAGCGTAATTTATGGGACTTTGATAAGAGAGTTTATTGCTGGTCGATTAGTCAATTATGCTAATGTAACACTCGGTTTGTAGGGTATGAACAACATCCAAACAAGGTGCTACCAGCGACCGGCACTATATACCTTTGCTCTTGAAATGTACTTCAAATTCGGTACGTTTCAACCATTGAAAACGGCCTCAACAAAACCGAAAGCAACAGGGCACAGGGTGATGTACTTACGGTGATACCGCACTTTCCAAATGGCATTTAGGAGCTACTTAGTGTTGAGATTTGCGTACAGTAAGCATAATACTAATATTTGTCAATGAACACACACGCACCTGCCAACGGTGACACCCGATGGATACGGATCTAAAAACGACAAATGAGCATAAATAGCTGCTCAAAATTGCCACAAGTGGTCGACACTCATCTATTCCCAACGAACCGTGCAAAAGCGGCCGCCTGAGGGTCAGATCACACCATTGCTCGTAATGTCCGCGCTACCGGAGCATGCGAAAAGGTGTTTCACTGCGGATAATAACGATTATTTCTCGATGCCATGGAGTCACTTTTCACCCAGTCGTCCAAAATGACACCCCTGTTTTGTCCAGTTTCAATGACTGTAAACGGAAGCTTAATTACCGTACTATCCATCGGTGAGATGTCCTATTAATTTTAATTACTTTTATCCATCACTCGGCATCCGCACGGGCATACCAGTTGGGCATACGGTTCTATTTACCGGTTACGCACATTCAATCTCATTTAAATCGCTAGCCCTTGCAAGCTGGTTTAACGACTCCCGGGCAAAAGCTGCGCAGGATCATGCAGGATTTATTCCACCAGCCAGCGGAATGGAAACGAACACAGATTTATACTGAGAAAATCCCTACTACCTGGCAGGAAGAGAATTGAAAATCGTGAGGCTGGAAAAAGTTGAATTTATTATGCAAACTGAATGATTTCAATCGTTGGTAATGGATAGTTAGAGCAATTAGTAACTGTTGCGAATGAACTGTTTGTTCTACATCCATGCGAACGCAAACAACCGGAACATTAATGTCACAAAGCATCTGAGCAGAATTGCTTTCCACGTTCATCTGCCTTTAAATTGTTCGTTTATGTTTCTTAACTCGTTCAATGTGAAGCATATGAGAGCGAAGGTGTGTTATTTTATTTCTTTGTAGATCAAATTACTTCTTACTTAAATTATTGATTTGGTTATTGCTTTGACATTCTTTAGAAGAACCAGCATATGTTGACCCTTTTTTACAAATTTTAAGTATCTTTCTAAACGTTTCTCGATACACTCGATAGTATAACTTTGCTAGCTCATGCCATAACCCTATATCGAAGGAAATAATTTAAAAATAAATGGTATTTATAAGAATACGAAACATTCACCATGACAATTATTGTATACCAGACGATCACTGTTATGATGACTTACTTATTTATCATGTTTTGCAATTACTTTAAATTCTCGGTCTGCTACAAAAATCCGCTTACGATATAGCGCCATCGCCAGCCCATCCAATATTCCAGTCTTTCTGGGCAGCATCAACGCCATTACTCCATCTCAACTTAGTCATAACGTGATCAACTATCACGCCTCCTTTATTCTTGTGGATGTCCTAAAAAGACTTCTGGTTGAGATGTCCTTTGCCATTTACATGACATGACTAGTCCACCAGACTTGCCTGGTAAGTCTAATTTACTGCATGACGGTGAGATCGAGGAACTGCTCAAAGATCTCGAAATTATACATACGGGGCCAAAAATTCTTCTGAGCATCTTTCTCTGGAACGCTACTATGAGCAATCTATCAGTTTTGAACAGAGTCTATGTCTCAGAGCCGTCTGTGAGTACTGGCACTAACAATGTTCTATACACATGTTCATACTCATGTAGTATGAGTTAGTAAACAGCATCATTGGACGTAACTCAACATCTATGTTGTTGTTGGTGTTGAAGTTTGAACACCAAGTCATCAAACAACTTCAAACGTACGATTACATATCAGACTACATCACCTTCGCATAAATCAGAATCATCATTTAGATGTTTACCTCGTTTAACTTCAACACGAGGTGTTGTGCCACCTGTTCCATCCTTTGATACGAATACGAAACCAATGATGCTGATGACATATCAGCGTATGCCAGGTTCTGGATTGACTTATAGCAAAAGGTCCTTAAAGGATTACTGAGAGTTTTCCATCTTCAAATCAACTGGCATGACAAGTTAGTCATTGTCATTATTTCATGTCCGGTAAACTAGAAAGGGATTTCTGGCAATGCATCGGAAAAGAGATGGTGTGAGAGTAACTGCTGCTCCGCCATCTTATCTAAGCGACCTTAAAGTCATAGTATTACCTTGTGTCTGTCAGATTTGGTGGTTCTCATTTTGTGGTATCAGACATTAGCTTCGCCTCCGGTATGACAACGAACCGGCCCAACGCTAAGTTATAATTTGGTAATGCATTAGGTTTACGCACTCTAGTAACACCGCAAATTAATAGCTCCGGTCTAAAACTGTGCACCATATTGTGAATTCCTGGAACATCCTGCAAATACCGTGGTATGCGTTACTCCATAAGCACATAACGTATGTTTATGTTTTCATTTGAAATGAGCGTGTATTACTCGTGCCTGGATTACATTGGTTAGTGCTTCATTTCTGAAACATCAATCGACTCTTCAATATGTAACACACACACACCCTCCCTGGTTCGTTAATCGAAATGCATTCTAATATTTCGTTAGCTTTCGATCATCGTCCTTGGAGCGTTTTGCGTTTGCTCTGTTTACCTTCTGTCAAGACAATGGCGTGTCACGAAACGTAAGCTTAGCCCCGAACCGTCGTCGTACCACGATGGCACTGTTGCTGTATTGAGACTCAAACTACGCTCGTAATAACAGATAGCAGTCACAAAAATAACATCATTACACCATCAAACCATCATCACAAGACAATTCCATTTTGTTGCCGTGGCTCAAGAAGCAGCCAGCAGTGCCCCAAGGTTTGGGATCCATTTGCTGATGTTATGCTTCATGTTTATCGTGCAAGCGAAGCCCATTATCATCGTTCTTTTGCGAGTAACGTTACATGAACGCATGGCGCACAGTGTGGCGTATAGTGTGAAAAGACTTTTTGGCAAAATGATTGGTGGGATAATTGCCGTTGTATATGTTGGATAAGATAATGTCATTTTGAAAAATTAGCAGACACACGAATAACAAATGATATTCGTTCTAAATTATTTAAATTTTGTCATTTCTTACTAATTTAAATTAGAAAAATAATCTTCAATAATAATATAATATCAAAATGTCAAGGAGCATTCAAGATATTTTTAGATATAAGAATAGCTAATTAAACGCTAACTTATTATTTATCTTTGAAACGAATGTTCCTTGATTATACGATAGCTAATGTATGACATACACAAATATGAGATTGTTGGTTCAAATGTAAAGCAAATTATTCGGCATATTTACCTAAACTACAAATGTTAAAGAACATCTTCGATACAACAATATCTATCTCAATTAATTTAAATAAAGTTTTTAAATAAATCGGTTTTTGGAATTTCCAGAAAAACAAAGAACAAAATATACTTTGGTGTCCCGGTGGAGTATGCGATAGCGACGCCGGTCCTCACACGGCAGGGCCAGGGTTCTAATCTCATCGGACCGCGGAACTAGAAATAGCAGGCCAAAACTCTACTGAGGTTTGTAGAGCCAGACAAGAAGAAGAAGATACTTTGCATCTGTTTTTATCGAATTTATTGTAATTAAGAATAATTGTTATTTTTTTAACTTCAATTTGCAATACAACTGCTAAAAACCATATTGACACCACCATCATGTAATGAGAAAGTATAAAGGCATAACAGTTACAAGGCATTTCCTCCTTGTTATTTGCCTTATCCCGGGCATGTTCGGTTGACCAATTACGGAATTGTTTTATAGATAATAATTGCTGCTAAAGCCATAATAAATAAATAAATCAAAATAAATTATAACAATAAAAAACATTATTTAACAAAAGATATAATAACAACATCAAAACCATTACATATATAAATCGGCGTATATACATGCTTTGTTCATAAAAGATATGTCTAGATTTGAGAACTGCTTGGGCGGCCCGGTGGAATATACAATAGCGGCGCCCACAGGACCGAGGTTCGAATCTCGTCGGACCGTCTCCCCGTACGCAGCACTGACTATCCAGCTACGGGTAACAAATTAGTCAAGGAAAGCCAATTATATGGTAGGCCAAGTCCTCACGAGGTTGTAGTGCCATAAAAGAAGAGAACAAAATTTGCTCATACCAATTTTTAGAGCAAAGATTGTTTATTCTTCTTTGCTTACTAATCGAAAATGTTGGTAAGCTCCACCAAAATCCTTCAACTAACTTTTTTTGCAACATGTTACATGTTTTAATTTAGAGTGTGTATCTTATTTAATATTTCAAAATGTTGATTACTAGAAAATTTGGTTTTTATTAGTAAAAAAATAGTTTGAAACAGATGCATCCGAGTACTTTTTAAAATAAACCTTTTTTACTTAATGGGATTCTAGACGATCTTTATGGCGTAACTATACTAATAAAAACTGCTGCTAGTTATGATGCTACATGGAACCGTAGCTACAAAAATACGTACACACACACATAAAGCGTGTAGAAAGCGAAGAACGTCATTAGCGCATATTGATTGCATGCCCACCAAAAGTAAACAGATTCTCGTTCATCGTCGATTGTTGTTCTAAGCGTTACGTGCGTTCACACCACCATAAAGGCGTCGTTGTGCGGTGGGTATGCAATTTTCATCAGCACTGTCGATAGTTGCTTCCTTCCATCGGAATATGCAATGGAAGGGTGGTCGACCGTACCGACCATTCCGCGTTCTAACAAAGGACCAAACGATGGAAACGATCAACTAGAAATAGCTTCGCGTTTTTGGTCATTTGATCGGCCATTTGAGGCACGGTGGTGACCAATTTGATTTAGATGCAAAATGTTGCAAACGGTGCCGCTGTGCTGCTTTACGATGGTAAAGCATGTAAATTATCAACAACTCGCCCAGTTTGCGGCCCGTTAATTGTTCTCCATAATTGCACGCAAGTGTTGCATTTGGCGTCACTTAAAATTAATTACGCAAATTAGACTACCGACGACACCCCATCGGCATGGCGGCTATCGAGCAAACGCTTCTCTGGTCAAACGTAAAATGGTACAAAAAAAAAACAATAACCGCTGCCGTTCAACAAGTTTGCTGCAAGCACAAGTGGAGTATGCAATCTTTATTATGCTAACCTTTTTATGTACACAAAAATTTGCCACAAAGGAAAAACGTTGCACTGAATTGATCGATCCTGAAGCAGTAGAGTCTATAAATCTTTGATCACTGAACTACATTCTATCGTGTTGTTGATATGCCTTTTTTTCCTATCAACATTGCTTTTTTCGGTTCATGTAATCGTGCAAATGATTTCATAATTTTTGCATTTGCTGCCAAACTTATCGACAGCCAGTGAAAGTTAGTACGGCACGGGAATTTATTATGTATCAGCGCTCGAAATTAATTGGGCGAAACATTCACCACCTTCATCGCCAGCGCCATTCTGGGGCTGCCACAGCTGACGCTCACACTGTACAATAACTAGGAAGACAAACTCGTTATAACTACATTTTGTTGTGTCTTGCCATAGCTTGATGAGAATTTTGAACGTGGGTTATTTTGCAAGCCGCAGCCTGCACTAGGATGGTATGTATTATTAAATTTAATTACAACTTTGATCAATAGTCGCTGCAATTCATTCGATGTTTCCTATGAAAAATTTTTAAACATGGAGCAGTGCTGCTATTAAGCAGTTTAATCCATAGGCAGTGTTATTAAATTTACCCCCGGATTACTATATCGAGAGAAATACATATTATTATTAAAACTTACAATAGAACACCAAACACGACAAACTCGACGCGTAAACTTTTGATGGATCGAATTTTCAGAAAGAAAAATACGAAATCGGTAAAAATATCAACATTGGAGCCGATGTTGTGCTTGTTTCCTTATTTAAAGAATCAGATTTAAAATTGATATCCATTAAAATAATCGAAACTGGAGACAACGGCACAGAATGACATATGGTGTTATGATTTTGATATTTTCGATTTACGTACTTCCGATAAACGAAGCGCAAACCTTTTAACAGATTGAACAGAAGCTTAACTTTACGCTTCGTGTACTCCTAGCTGATGACTGGAACCTACCTGAATTATGGAAGAGAATAACTTGCATCATGATGATGATTCCATCTAACAATCAGGCATGATCTACAGAAATAAAATCGTATGGTATCACACCTAGCTACATATCATAGCTAGTCACATTTCTCCGAAAAGTAATATAATGTTGTCTGGAAATTTGTACGACTGCATCAAATGTTCAAATGTTTGATCTCCAAATTCCACAAACTTTAACCACATGGATTATTTCGTACGAAAAGGTAGTTGAAAACACCATTCGCACTTGCAGTAATACTAAAGCACAGTTATTGGATAAAATAAAGCAGTTTTTTAGGCCTTAGCTAGTACGTAAAGAGCTGCTGTCTTATCTTTTTCTTGCTAACTGCTTTCGTTATTTTCAAATCGGATTCTCAAAGCTTGTACCGTATAGAACATTTACAGTTCCAGTACTCACGCACTTCTGAGAGACATGAGCTTTATCCAAAATTGACGAACTCCTTATAACAGCGTTCGAAAATGCGCTAAACGATTTTTAGCCATGTAATTTTGACTTTTAAACATGTGCAAGAGAAGAGCTCTACGAGTTGTACTCTGCGAGAAGAGACGTACCAGGCGTCAGAGAACCCAATCCATAAAGTCTCTTAAGTCATTCATATGGACAGCGCGGGCGTGGAAGCGGACGTTGATGCATCCGTTAGAAGGCTATTATATTGCAAGAGATGGCGACGATGCTAGACCGCCGTACGCAATATTCAGGCAATATTAAAACCAACGACGTTGCTGTAGTTGAATATTTTCGCCAACTACATATCTTATTTTCGTCTATTTATCAATTTTAACGCTGAAAAAACTTTTAGACTAAATTTACGGTACTCTAATTAAACACTAATTAAAAACTATAAAGAGAGAGTTCGAATTGGCAGAGATTGACAAGATCATAGAATTTAGCTCGAGAGTGATCTGGTGCTAATGTATAAAAAACTGCAATAAAGGAATAATGGCTCTGCATAGCCTTTAACCGTTAGCCTTCAAAACATTAAACCCTTTGGCTTACATTTAAGGGATACAATTTAATTTAAGCAAACTCGATTGTCAATACCTTTTGCACTATAAAAGCATAATTATAGCTATTCCCATCAGCGCATCGACAATGTCTTATTTTCGCATGTGACATATTGAGTGTTTATTGAGCGCTCGGTACACATACAATTCAATCTTCGCTAACACTGTGACTGAATTGTTATGCCGATAACGATTCACTTCCCGCACTCTCCTCCCCGCACTGTGATTATGAATTCTATGCAACCCGCTGCCGTTAATCATGAACGCACTAATTATAATGACTGCCGTTTGTTTATTTTTCAATTCATGCTAATCTAAATTACTAAACTGGAACATTTCGCGTCGCCCAATTACCTAACGAACGCACACTGTCCGATGCGAGCGTCCTGTATTCGTATGTGTGCCACGGTTGCATGTGTTGAACGCGATGCTGTGGGTTAGTCTCGGACGTAGTAGTTCGATGCGATGTGTGACGCTGTGAAAAGGATGCTGTGGCGCTACTATTTCCCTCTCTCGGTAGTTATAGGTGTGAAAAGGAAGAGGATATTGAAAATTAATAATTAATTCATATTTCGACAAACTCTTTGACGGTGCCGCTTGTCCGCTTGCACAAACTGATGAAACACATTATAGTCGAGCGGTTGTACATTTTTGATTTTGTGTTCGTGTTGCGAAACCCGTATGGGAATGAATTGCCAAAAATGTCGCACCACAAATCCACCTTCGCTTCAACATTTTCATTTCGGGGCAGTTAGTGACAAACTGCAGGAATATGCATATAAATATCGTCACCCCAAGCTAGCTGCTACCCGTTACTGAATGCTTCCACTAACCAGCAACTACAACAGCAGTGTGCCGGTTGGTCACGCTTGTGGTTGGTTTTACACCTTAATGCTGTGATTAACTTTTCGATTGTTTTGTGGCTCGATTGGAAATGGCACCGCACGGTCTGGGTTGCGTGCGGCATGATGATGTACCCAAAACTCTAAATGGGTGGGATTTATTATTCATCTAAAACCATGCATCTATTACCACCATAAACAAACTAGCGCTCGGCTTCATAAATCAACTTTTTTATTTGTACTGCTTCTTCTGCTTTGTCTTTTTTAAACAAAATTTTATCGCTACCACCAGCTCCAAGTTGGGCGAACAAAATATTTGATTTTACTGCGGTCATAGCAAACTTTTGCATTATTCGCAAAATATGACTGATGAGACAAATGGCTATCTGGCCCGGTTCCTGTCTATCATCGGGAAAGTTTCGGTTTTTTTCATTCACCTTCTTCTTATCACCGCAATCACGTAACATACGAAATCGTCCCATAAAAATCTACCATTCCTGCAACGACAAAAAATCATTAAAGAAAATGCAATTAACTTCGCTGTCCTCGCTTCTGCTCTGGATTTTCCTCCCAAAAAAAAAAAAACAGTCGCCACTACCTTAAAAGCCATTCAGCAAGCAGCAATTCATTCGTTTAGCCCAGAATACATGGAGGAAAAAAATATATACATACACAGCACCGGTCTGTGTCCACGCGAAACGTAAAGCTCATCGAGCAATCATTCTTTATTTGGCTGTTTATTGACTAACGGGAGTATCCTAACTTTTTCCGCACCTGTCCGCCGTGTCCTAGTTCGGCGAGGGTTGAACGGCGATAGAGTTTTGCGGCGTCGGCTGGCGGCATGGGCTCGTTTCGCCCTTACATACCACACGCTTTCTTGTAGCCTTGTAACGATGCAATAAAGATTATTTCTACTGATTGTATAATTTTTAAATAAGTTTTAATGATCCCTCAGTGCAGCCCATCCCCATTCCCTTTTGGGTGGGTGTAGTTATGAAGAGAGGGGGCTGGGGGGTCGTAGGGTCCAGGGTAGAAGCAAGGTAGAAAGAGAGGATGGATAGAGAAGACACGGTACAGTACACTGTGTGCCGTGCGCCATTACCAGCGCAAGAAAAACTAAGAGGAAAAATAAATACCATCAGTCTCATGGGCGAGTAATGTGCTGTGAAATACGTTTCATGCTCGTTAACGAAGTTTAATGTCTATTGCATGATATTTGGTTTGTTTGTTTTTTTTTTGTTCCTCCTCTTTCGGGCCTACTTTTTCGAAGCCTTGGTAGCATAATGTCACACGAAACATAGTTGAGGTAATTTTGCATTGCTTGCAGTTTAACTAGGCCATTAAACATCATTTAACAACGGTTGAAGTTTCTATCGTTTTAATCATCTTGCAGATAGCCTTAATCTTAAACTGATTTATCCTGATGCAGTTGTTTTGGGGCTTTTTGAGAAAGATTTCTTCCTAAGTTTAGCATTTTAATAAATTCTGCTTCAAGATCAGCTCATACCAGAAATATAAACTAATCACATCGATCAGCATTTTACATAGTTATTTAACTTTTACACTCTTGAAATTTTCTGTCTGTTGTCAAATTATGTCAAATGGCTTGGGTTGGACAAAATGTTTTAGCAAAATTTGATTAGAACTTTCAGATATTCTAGCTTAAGTCATCATAGAAGACCTCATTTTTCGATTTGTTTTTCACTTTAGTATAAGGAGCTGGGCGCCTCCATTGTAACCCGAAAATTGCACTGCAGCACCCGTCGAGGAAACTATGAAAACTATTTTAAATTGAGGATGAACTAAAACGGTGCCCATTGAGCACGCCAAATGATTGATCTATTTTACATCTTTTCTGTCACAAGCATCTACCACCACCTCTCGAACACGGTGAAAAACGAACGAAAACGATGGTTCAAAAATAATTCGACAATGCATTCAAGACACTTCTTCACCCGTGCGTATGATATTTTTACAGTTCAAAGCAACGTTACCATGTTTGCTCTAGTGTTTGAAGCAAGGCACACCATTTTTCTTCTCGTTATGCCGAAATCATATCCTACAGAAAACAAATCATCCCACACCGTCTTTTTCCCGCGCATCACACACACATATTCCACGTTTCGACGCTAAACGCAGTAAAGAAGATAACTCATAATTCGTCCTGTTGCTTCACTCTGGCTTCGTTATTGTAAATATCGATGTCAACAGGACTATAAAAGAATCGTTTAGTAGAAGAAAAAAGGATACGGATTGTGAAGCGAAACACATTCCGTCGCCACCGTTGTCGTTGCTGTTGCTGCCGTGGACGACGTCTTCGACGGCAGTCAGGACGAGCGCGCGAGCTTGTTTCGCATCTAGCTTTGACGACTGTGGAAGGTGTTCGTGTGTGTGTGTGTGTGTGTGTGTGTGTGTGTGTGTGTGTGTGTTTACGTGTACAAAAGAAAGACGTTAGGAAATAAAATACAAATTATTATTATCCTGAAAATTTCCTGTCTGCCATACAAACAGATCGACGTTCGCTTTGGATGACGAGACGGCAAAAGGGTGCAACACAGGACTTGGTACGTGAAAAATGGTACGGCCCCCGTTTAGAAGGTGTCGGCGAACGGTTATTTGCCACATGTCGCAATGCCTGTGGATTTGCCAACCAGCCATATCAACGCCGTACCGTTCAACCGTCTGCTTTGTTCGCTAGTCGGCGGAAACTCTCGATTCAAGGCTCGTGCCGTAGCCTTCTGCTGGGGCGGGTTGATGTCTATATAGCACATTCAATTACCATACATAGTGCCGTTGCAATGCCGTACCACCGTAGCGCACTGGGAGTAAGAACGCGGTACAGGATCTAAACAATACAAAACAAGTAAAACGAAGGTAACATTCAATCCCTGTTTCCAATCAGTCACCCAGGTAAACCTTACGCTGAGAGAGAAAAAAAAAGCTGGTAGCCGGTCTGCCATCCACATTAACAGTTTATTATGCCTGTTTTGCTTCCTCATAATAATTTTGATAAATATTTTACCAGATCGCTACCAACACCACCACCCCACAATCACAGATGGTCCCAGTTGAAGAATCGAAAACCCCGGGCGTGTTCCCTTTTGCTGAACCGTGCAGCGCCATTGTTCAATCGGCTGGAATGTCTGGATTTCTTTTATGCGGTCATTACACTGAGGTTTTTATGAATTTTCATTGCTTCACCATTCATCGTACGCTCACCGTCGCGAAGGAAGCTCACACGTACCTTTGCCAGCTACGGCCCTGTCTGTGACACACGGAAGGAAGTAGTAGTAACTCGGGCAGGATACAAGCTGTACATTTCTTGACTTTCCATTCCAATACCTTTCTTGTTAAAGCGTACCGGCGTATCATTGTTCTTCCAGGAATGGAAGGTATCGGAAGAATGCGAGCCAGGAAGCGTTAGGTATAATTTTGCACGCACTCCAACCGACTTACATGGGAAAAGCTTGACCAGGCGCGGCTTGTACCATAAAAAGTGGGTAGCATTTTCGCTAGGAGTTCGCTGTTCGCTAAGCGTGGTTTCATTATCGTCATTCAGAAAATGAACCGTATTTATATTGTTATTTGCAATCATTCCGACCGATTGTTTATGGTCACCCTCTTTTCTTTCTGTCCCGGTTATATAACACATTTTGAGACACACCGTGAATGAAGAGGGTTATTTTATTTAATAGTTTTAAGAGCAAAGCAAAGCACGATCATTCTTCATTACAAAGTAAATATCAACAAAACTATTTTATCCGTGAATCGTGCATTTTTCTTTAATGTCTGTCTTTCTCGATACACTCTCTGGCACACAATTCAGTTAGGAAAATTTAAAATGTTCAAGTGTTTATGTTTACCATACGGTAAAACAATCAATTCAACAAAATCATCAATATAGAAAATTGAAAATATGCACAGTATACAAAGACACTTTTAGTCGGATACTCATTTTTGATGTGCAAGCTCTATATTTGCCTAGTTATTATTTGCCATTTTATAGCAATGGAGAAGCAGAAATTAGCTAGAAATTTATGTACACTCGACCAGTTTTGAAGCGGGCATTTGTATTATTATCCTAGATTGCATTTCGCTTTTTTGTTTCGTTTTGTTGCTGTACTGTTTTGTTCGGTTACATTTCATTTTCAGTAATCACATACACATTAGTACTACATTCAACCATTAGCTTCATAAGCCAAGCGTAAGACAGGCTTAGCCGCTGTAGCAAACTCACTGCAAACGGGTAAAGTACAGCTTTACAGAGCACCATTTTTCATATGTTGCTGTGCATAATGAATAGTTCCCCATCGGGCAAACAATGCAAGCTCTCGTTATTGAATTAACACATTTTCGCAATTGAATGCTGCTCAGATGGAATTAAACTACCCGGCTAACAGACGGTAGAGTATCGAAAACTAATTTTAGCAGTAAACCGTTTTATATTAGATGGATTTGTTACACACAACTTATCTTGCATTAAAAAAGCATAGTTGAAACTATGGTATGCACGGAATCATTTATAAGCTGACGATTTGATGGATTGTTGGGATTGGACATGATTCAAATTTATTCTATGGCTCTTCTCAACTTATTTTTTTCTCTGCCCTGGGCTTAAATCAGACAACAAATTATTTTTATTATTTAATTTTAATAATAAAACAAACACATGAAATAAAGCTTGTGTGTAAAAATGAATATCATTTCAACATTTACCACTAACTGGGCGTCTCCATTGACAGTTCAACTAGCACCTGCTACACAATAAGACATCAGATCGCTAAAGCGCCAAAAAAAAAGTAACACATCGTTAGCTTTTGCTCTACCAATGTCTGCATTCAATAAAAATCGCATATAAAATCTACTAAACCTTATGTGAAAGTGTTGTTCTACGTAAAGGATGTGTGAATGTATACGGAGCAAGTACAAATTGGTTCCACCACCTGCAACGCGCATACGGATAGCACCCACCGACGAAGGTAAGAAACGAACCAACTGTAAACAAATAAACTTCAAAATTATACGATCATCATAAAATTTACCATTTCCCGGTACGCTCTACCAATGAGGTAAACGAGACGATCAATGTCACCGCCATCCTAGATGTGTTGTACTGACGACGACAGGCCGACTATCGCCTACTGCGAAAGGCGCTGAAGGAAGTCATTTTATATAGTAATGGGTGTTATGTGGCAACCCGTCAACAGCGTCAACGATTTTTCACATCGGTGCACGGGCCCGACGGTGCGACGCGGGTAGGGCAAGGAGCGAGGTGAAACACTTTTCCACCCCACGCCCGACTTTATGAAGCTATGATGTAAGAAAATGCAATAGCACGGTTCGCTATCCATGCACAATTTAACGGTTGAATGACTTGTTCGGTTTGCCCCGAGAACCCCGGGGGCGACGATTTGACGGCTCATCGTTGTATTCCGGCGTTCCGGCGTTCCGGGTAGCAGGCATCGTTGTGCTGCAATAAAACCGTTGTTAAACCCGTGAAAAATTGGCATAATTTCGCGTACCTGCTCAATCTAATAGTTCATTGGTTAGTCGCGCTTTCCGGCATCGAAAGTGATATAAGCCGTGACAGCCTTCACCCGTCCGATGCTGGTATCGATTTTTGGGAGCTTTTGTTTTTTGCTCCTCGACCAACGTACAAACAGGCTGGCGCCACATCTCGTGTTTTGCTGTGTGTTTGCATGTAGCAAGATCATAATTACAGCTTACCCCCGGGTCACCTCGGGCCCGGCCTAAACAAGCCAAAGAAAAATGTCTCGCTCGTCAAAAGCCTGGCACCGGTACATGGGAACGTACAAATTAACGATCGACGGTGGTTGGGCCGCATCACGGGATGCATATTAAGCTTGCTGCCCGCTCGGTAACCCGATTCTGCCTTCGTTCGTTCCTAACCCCCAAAACGCCAAACCGTCAACGGCCGTTCCAAGAAAGTTTGGTCACCAAGGCGTCTCCCGAGAGCGTTGGGGAGAAAATGTAAAGTTTACGTGACTGCCATAATAAACTCGTCCATATTTCATGGTACTTTCAGGCAACCCGAATCCACGTGTGCAATGCTTTGGGTTCATCAGAATTAGCAAGAAAACTGCACGGCTACCACAGAAAACATTCGATTATAACCATTGACATGTTTTAAAACATTGCACCAACGAGAGATGCCGTTCCCGGGTGTTCCCTTAAATGCGCTCAGTACATCAGGGGCAATACAAATTGTCCATTATTATTCAAAGCAATGTAGTGCCACCTAGTCCCTGCCACGGTTCTCGGCTACATCCGAAAGCAATCGCAAGTCTGTCACGACATCCTGCCCGTAATGGCCACGGAACGGATGGCCAAATTGCGGTACAAGCTAATTCGCAACAGGTAATTTGACCCTTCGTCCATTGGTCGGCTCCACTCCGAAAGCTATTTCTTTTCGAACAAAGAACGTAATAACATTGACCTCATAAACGTTGTCCGGTTCAGTTTGTTGTTCTTTCGTGGCGGTACCCACTAACACACGTTATTCGTTTCCAATCGTTAGGACACCTAGGCCAATGGTTTTGTGGAGACATTCCTGATGACACATAACAGTTTCGGTGCTTTAATCCATCTGGAAGAGTTTCATAACTCCACTCGCGAACCCTATTTCAGCACTTTTCCCTTTTGTTCAGTTGTCCCATATTGAGGACGGAAAAACATTCGTACTTTCGCTCTTGCTCAGAAGCTTCTACACAGCACCTTGCAAGCAGTGCGAGAAACAATCAGGCGAGCGAAATAAACGGTTAAATATAATTGGAAAAATTCAATTATACACCAACGATAATTTTAATTAATTTTTTCGATCCCATTTTAATTGAACTTAAATCAGCACAACCTCAAAGTTAAATCACCGCGTTGCCGGTAATCATAAAATCGTCTCCGTCGATGACGATCATGATGATGGGTCACTGTTGAACCGAGCGGACTGATGAACCCTTTAGACGCACCACCGTTTACAGCTGTGCATCGTCTGAAGCTCGGACCGATTGGCCTGCGTCACACTCGGCAAAGGATACAGGCTCAAAGCAAATAGCAAGAGCTAATTGCTTTCCAACTTCAATCGATGCTCGGTACCAATCGATGACAGTCCCAGTTGAGGACAGATAAACATATATTTCTCACTGTTTCACTCTGTGTTCTGTGTTTGCTATACATTGGGGAAATCTCATGTTTTGCTAGACTTACACTGATGGAAATCCTGCTGCGTAAATTACGCAGTTTACTACACTGTCGGGTGTATACACTACGGAAAATTTACATAATTGAAGGATCACGGGATCAATGCTATTAATTTAAAATATTTGCTCAATCATAACTAAAACGTTGAACCACGGCCAGACCGTACATCCTATACATTTCTTGATACTTGTGAGCTATTTGGGTGGAAGGAATTTCCTTCTCTCACCGTTGAACTGCACCTTATCTTGGGGGAGTTTGGTAGAATGGGAATACCAGGTGGGAGCCGTGTCCACCTCTCCTTTAAGTTTTTCGGAGCTTGGCGCTGGTTGGAGTTTAGCGCGGCGGCTACTTGGCTCAGGTACCGAACTTTTTACTATGTGACCTTCGCACCGTTTGGTACGGTCAGCAATCTTGCAATTTGATGCTGTAACAGGCGACCCCGTCACCGACAAAAAAACACCTGAAAACTAAACAGACGTTAGTTCGTACTTTGTGCGGAAAGGAAAATGAGAGGAGGTTACCCATCACCTCCCCCTCCCTTCCCCCACCCCTCCTGGGGAAAAGGGTGATTCCCAACTCTTTGGCGAAGTCCCCGCGCATTCGTAGTCCTTTTGATCCAGGACGTCGCGAAACTAAGGGATTTTCCTGATACCCGAACGGCTGATAATAGCTCATGTCTTGCCTCATCGACCTCCATTCTTGACCAGAGGATGTGGTCAAAGTCGTAGTATCCGTTGCTACAACTACATAACCTTGCATCGCATAATGGTGCGACATAAGTCTAGACATCCCGTGAAACCAGCGACGCAGAAGATTTAGCCCATCTCAAGTTACTCATTTTATTTTAGTTTTATACAGAAAATAGAAACTATACTGTATTTGTTGAAAACGGTTTAAATGGTAGTCGTCGCTACCCAAGCAATCGAACACGCTGTTTTTTAGAAAGAAAAGTAGCATGGTTTTTGGAATCCAAAAAGCATTCTAAAAAGTGTTCTAAAATACAGACATTTTTAGCACATCGCTGCGGAGAGCGAAAAATATAGTCTATTTTCGTTCGTATCTTGCTCTCACTGCCTGCTGCGATTGCCGTACGCTTCGCAACTTTTTTGTACTATGGTAATTTCTAAAGTAGATATTTGAGTTTTGAAGTAGGAATTGTCCTGTCAGTTGTATTGTTGTTCTGCCGTCGTGCTGATTGCTCTTTGAAGGCTGTAATAAAAACGTGCACTAGGAATCGGTTTTGATTTAAGCACAAGTTGTGTTTTTTCTTACATAAAATTATTTCTCACGGCGGTATGGTTTATTCTCCAGAGCATGCTCTTCTACCAAATGTATGAGTGCAAGTGAGAACGGTATAGAAATTAGAATGAAACAACCAATTTATCACTCTAGCGTTGCTAAAAATGTCTCCTTGGGGGGTAGGTACCTTAATCTAGTGAGATTGTTTCTCCTGATCGGTGACGCACGAAGCGACCAAGGAGAGATGCGTTTGTAGTAGAAGGAAGCGTCAGGAGATAAAAAAGACGCTTTCGATACAAGCTGGCAGAGAGAGCAGAAGTTTTTATAACCCGCTCCACTTGACCACGATTAGAATGTAACCAAAAAACAGAACGCTACGAATCCACAATTGTTTTAAGTGTAAAATATATGTCGTGTGTAACCAGGTTAAAAGAAGCTGTTCAAATGTATCGAAAGAAACGGCTGCAGGACGCAGCCTTTGTTGCAGGACGCAACAGTATTGTATCGTTATATTACAATCATTCAGCTATTATATGAAAGAAATACGGAACAAATGCTGCTCCAGTCAAACATCTACGTCTTCAATGGTCAAACTCAGTAGTTTTTATGTGAAAACATACGATACGAGTCCAATAAGCCCAATTAAAGTATGTTATATTTATTATCATGCATTTTTGTCTATTAAATTTTCAAGATGGCCAGTTTAAATACTTATGTTTTTACAATCTTCTTAACAACCTCAACAGATGTAAGGGGAAAAGATACGGACCTTTTACCGTGAATGGATACAGGTCCCTCTGCGTGAACAACTGAACGCTTGCACAAATTTTCAACTAATTTAAATTAAAAAAGCACATGTTACTAAAATGTTCAAGTATATCAGACTAAATATTACATAAAGTCCTTTTGTTTTGGCCGTTAAATAATGTACAGTAGCTCTTTTCTGTTTACTGGAACTATCCAAACCAAATGACACTTTCAAAACTCTCAAAACTCTATACATGGCGCAAAACGCCACACGTGACTTCAATGCTCCAATACCATAGAGAGAAAGGAATCAGCCACAGAAATAAGCATAAAAAGTTGCCAATAAATCAGCATTACATGCAAAAGGCACTCCTAAACTATTGCATTAAGTTGTAATCAGAATCAAATTTTACGAACCAATTGCTTTGTTAGGGCAAACAATCAACACTATACGGAAACTAGCAATCATTGTGCGGGAAATGCACCCCACTGTGCGCTTATCGTGCCGAGTTTTACTCGATTAGACTTTCGTTTTTTATAGTGACAGATTGGTGACAAATTATCGACACTCGCCGGTAGTGGCAGCAATTGCGTCACGTTTACTACGCCATCCGGAAAGATCACGGCCCGGACGTTGCCGCACTATTGCCGGTCCTGGCGCACCGTACCGAAAGTCTATCATTTCCGTTTTATTCCACCGCAATAACCGACTGCACAGCGCGCGATCTAGATGGATGGATGGATAGATGCGATGCGTGGAGTGTCCTGAGAATTGCCAATTACAATTGGGCCACTCGGGCTGGCTTCCAACGGGCAGACATCTTATGCTTCCGGCTCCTATCTAATATCGTAAAACACGTCATCGTATGATTAAATCTGATCCATGGGATCATAAATTTACCGTGGCCCTTACGACGGACGCCCAACGAAGATGTTCCCAACGGCGCACTGAAAGCATTCACGCACGAATACGCGCTCCGTACCCGTGTGCGTGTCCATGCGTGTACGCATTTCGAACCCATCTTGCAGTGGCGCCGTCTCCCGGGAACTATGCAGGAAAGAAATCTAATCAACACCGCACGGCAAACCTCTGACGAAAAGTGAGATCGTTTCGTGGTAGAACGTGAAAGTTATTTCTCCTGGGCTGCATGTGAAAGAGCGTTACTGTCTCGCTACTGCCGGTTCGTCGTTCCCAGCTATTGGCGACGCGTTCCTGTGCCTACAGCATTAAACCTACTCTCTGCATTGTTCTGCAGCTCTTTGTTATGGTTTTCGGGATGCCTGACGAGAAGGGTGGAAGCTGGATCGGCTTTAAAAATTGTACACAAATAAAATGTTCATTGACGTGCAACACGTTTGTCCTGCCTATTGGTCCTTAGCACAATACGTCACTCGCACTATCCGTAGACTTCAGTCACTCAATCAGTTCTGTCGGGGTTAATGTTGAACAATTTATTTGTAAAAGACATCGTATTGAATTTTTGTGTGTCGTACACAACATCCCCTTAGTTCAGTTCAGTTCAGCAACAATCTAAACTTCTTTTCCCGAAGAGATCCTTCTACTGCGGTCCCAAATTATCCATCCCAATGGTCATCATACTGCTGGAGGAAATGAAGCTCTCCACACACTACAGCCATTTGCGCCGGAAAACGTCAAAATCCACAGTGTTGCACATTTCACATCGTCCGATATTCCGGATCCCAGAACCCAGTCTCTAGGTGACTCCTACCTTGTCTTCACGTTTCACCGTACACTCGAGCACAACACTTCACCGTTCCGCTTCGATTGCGGTATGAGCGAAGAGGCAGACATGGCTTACCCGTTTGTCCGTGGCTATATCATCAACATGATGCTAAAATGACGTTTCCATCCGAAAGGCGCGCTGTGAAAGAATGTTGCTGCCCTAACTGCACGTTTCAGTACCCATATTCTCGCCGCTTCATACGACGACGGTTAAGCAATTCGCTTGCAGCCATCCCGGAGATGCTAATGCTGCTGCTGCTGCTGCCACACTGTAGGGACACACTGTAATTTACACTCATCCACCCTGTCGGAAACCTCTCCGATCGTACCTCCCCACGGTATTTGTCCTCGACGGCGCGTCATCACTCTTGCACTTTTCCACTTCCGAGTTCACTTCACAGATTCACACGCCACCCGACGGACGGAGGCCTTTTTACTTCCTTTTTTTTTTGTTTGCTGTTGCCTTGGAAACCTCTCCGATCGTACCTCCCCACGGTATTTGTCCTCGACGGCGCGTCATCACTCTTGCACTTTTCCACTTCCGAGTTCACTTCACAGATTCACACGCCACCCGACGGACGGAGGCCTTTTTACTTCCTTTTTTTTTGTTTGCTGTTGCCTTGCTTTGCATCCGATGATGAGACGGAAGCGTATCGCCAGCATGCTTTTTGTGTCCCGGCGTCCCCCTGTCCCGGGGTGGTGCAAATTTTTCGTCAAAAACTCTATTGTTTCTGTCCCTGTTTTCATTTCCTGCTACATATTTTCTTTATATTTCACATTTCACGTCATTTTCCCATTCCCAGGAGTGGTTGGAATGTTTGAAAAATAGTACAGGGTGTGCTGTGTGCCGGTCTATATTGCCCGCTTTGGGCGCAACAACACCGACGCTCGCTGTCAGTGGTTCGCCGTTCGCCTAAGCCTTGCGTCTTGCTGCTAAGCCTTGCACCGTCTGTAGCGCAGGATGCATTCATCGTGCTACGAGCCTGTTCAAGTGACACCGGAACTCCGATTTTGAGCTAAAGATAGCGTCTATGGCGTTCCATTATCCATTCTGTTTTCAAGTTGCTGTAGCCCTGGGCTGCCTCAAGTGACGCAACATCTAAAAGTCCGTTGCTAAAAGAAGCGATGAAATAACAACACACAGTTCTTGGAGAAAGTGAACTACTTTGGAGAGTATTAAGCAAACGGTTAAGGAAAACTATTTCCAAAATTATAACTCCCACCGTGACTTCTTGCTGTGTCAATGGGTTTTTTTTTTTGTTGCTGTTGTAAAATCGCTTTCATGCAAAATCATTTGTACCATTTTCTATTTCCCAACCACGCGTACTAGCAAAAAGCAATTCTTGCCAAACATAAACTCACCCCAAATTCAACCAAGCGAAACAAGCGTGAATGCAACATGCGAAATATCTTTGTCGGTAAAGCTCCATGCTGTTCCTGCTGTGCTTCCAACCGGGATTGGCTCATGTGCATTTCAGCTGGCTTTATTTTTTGCACTCTTAGGTGAAGTTGTTGCACTCCACAGGTTGTTAGGGCTTCGGAGCGTGCCGCACACGCGTTCCCGTCACAATGCTTCCCCCTCATAGGGCCACATCTTAAGCTTTTAGATAAGCACTATCTATTCCTTCACGTTCGTACGTTCGTTCGTTCGTTCGTTCGTTCGTTGGGCACACGCTCTCTGTGTCGCTGGCAACGCTTTCCTAAATCTCTTAACGGATAACGGTTGTGTGTCTTACGCGGGTACTGGCATTAACATCCGCATCATCCGGGCTATCATCGTCTTCATTACCGGGGTGCGTCGTCACCGAAGGTTTGCCTCGGTGGATTACCGGCGCTGTTTATCTACCGGCCACCATACTGATGACGCACAGCTACCTCGCGTGTGTCTCGTTTGTCTGTCCACCGAATTACCGCAGCAACGATGACGATGATACTGATGATGACGGTGAAACGGATCTCTCCGCCAAGTGTCACCGGTTTCCATCCCCAACGGCGGCTACGTACCACGGGTTTGAGGCCGCCATCAAGATGTCACCGTTCCGTTTCTGTCATATATATTTACAGGGATAATTTTGACGTTAATTGTCCAACCGACATTAACATGAGCCGAACGAGCGGGACACGGAGAACCAGTCTTGAGTGAGCGGTGGTGAACGGCTAACGGCAGCCTTGCCGCTTTCTGTTCGAGTAATTCCTTAAGGAACCCGTAAGCCAGTTTATGTCCTAGGAGAAGGGCTTGACATTGGTGGAGGGGGTGTGATGTCCGGTCCGTTACTGTTACCGTGTGCAAGATGTCGGTATTGTTTTGTGATGCTTGTGAGCTTTCCGAGCGGCTCATTTCCGTCCATGGGGACCGGAAGAAGTTCCGGGCCTGAGCAGGGAACACTTCCTGAGGACAGTGTTGCGACAAATGATTTCCACGAAAAGCGTCTTCTGACAGGCGCAGCTGGTAGGCACGCGTGTGGAGGCTGGAAGGTGGAAAAGTAGGGGCGTGGATACAGTTGCCAACTTGCTTACCGAGGGCTATTACTAGTCCCGGCTCGGTCGGATACCATTGCGCTTTGATTATTGACATTTGATAAGGCGAAGGGTTGCGTAGTTTCATATTTCCTTCGTAGCCGGGGTAATCTTTGAAGTGGTAGTCGCCGGTTACGTGTTGAGCCTCGTGTATGTTAATTTAGGCAACGGAGAATTAAATTTCAATCTACCACAGGCCTGGCAAGTGTCAGGTCTGATTGAATAAATTATCCCGCTGTATGATAATGCCTTACATTTGCCTGCACTCACACATGCGGACTCCTACATACTTCAAACGGGTCACGCGGGTTCGCACGAGCAGGGACAGTTTTCCGATTCTGAAGCGTTTTCAAGCATACAAGGTAATCTTACTTTGTCGGTTTGCTTCAGCTGACCACGGAGTTGGTTTCACGTTGTGGCACAGTTAAAGAGCGCCCGGTAAGCTTTCGATGAGTTTAACTCAAATTTCATTCAAATTCAGTTGCATTATGCAATGCAAATCCGCTGCACAATGGGGAACAGTGCGAGCAACAGCGATCCTGCATCTCTTTTGAACTCCCATATACAGGACTCTGTCGCCAAGAGAAATAAACCACAGATTTTCATGATTTTTTTTGTGTGCATTTCGGTAAATCGTTTGCGTTTGGAGCGGTGCAGCAAAAATGGTCATGTTTTCATTGAAAATAATACCCTGTTGTTTGGGTGGAACGCTAAAGGGAACGCGGTACGAGTCAATGGAATCAAAACATGAAAATAAAACCGCCCCACGAAGCATTAAATGGCCCACACAACAGTTTTCGTCCCTCGTTAGATTGGTGCCGGTACTCTGGCACCATTTTTCGGATGTTAATTCTCACTGTTTGCCCGTTCGGTTGGTTCCCTTTCCAAAGGGTGTACCGACTGAATCAATTCCGTTTTTGCTGTCCACCGTACTTCTCTTTCGATATCGTTTCGGTTTTGTTTGAACGTAGTTTTTTGCTGTTGCTTCTCCACTGTTCACTTCCATCCTATAAACGAACGTTAAAAATACCGCACATTACAATAAATCACGTGCCCGCTTTTGTTTGAAGGTTTTCCTGCGTGTAATGTGTATTTTCGGGTTGGCTCGATGTTATTGCTGTTCCATTGCTTCTTCCATGTACGGATGTGTTTTCCTCGGCGTTTGGTTTTCCGTGTATTCGTCCACCGTTTTGCTAACCAATCGACAGTGGCGCCCCTCAGTTTGCAGTGGGTTGCTGTGGGAAAAATCAGAGCAAACCACACTGATGCAGTGCGAGGATACATTATATGCACTCACCGATACACACACAAACGTACGGGCCAACCCGTGTGGCCAACCATCAAAAAGGTTGATAAGCTTAACGGACAAAAAGAACGGAGAGAAAAAAAAAGATCAAGAAGTGATTGCCAGATGTTTCTCGATTCGCGTGCTCTTAAAATCATAAAATGTTTGCCGACCGTGAAGAGAGTTTTTGTTTATATTTATATCGCCGTATAAATCAGCAGG
>KZ061668.1:9825-40451 GCA_002091835.1 Anopheles maculatus | reverse complement strand
TGTTGCACATTTCACATCGTCCGATATTCCGGATCCCAGAACCCAGTCTCTAGGTGACTCCTACCTTGTCTTCACGTTTCACCGTACACTCGAGCACAACACTTCACCGTTCCGCTTCGATTGCGGTATGAGCGAAGAGGCAGACATGGCTTACCCGTTTGTCCGTGGCTATATCATCAACATGATGCTAAAATGACGTTTCCATCCGAAAGGCGCGCTGTGAAAGAATGTTGCTGCCCTAACTGCACGTTTCAGTACCCATATTCTCGCCGCTTCATACGACGACGGTTAAGCAATTCGCTTGCAGCCATCCCGGAGATGCTAATGCTGCTGCTGCTGCTGCCACACTGTAGGGACACACTGTAATTTACACTCATCCACCCTGTCGGAAACCTCTCCGATCGTACCTCCCCACGGTATTTGTCCTCGACGGCGCGTCATCACTCTTGCACTTTTCCACTTCCGAGTTCACTTCACAGATTCACACGCCACCCGACGGACGGAGGCCTTTTTACTTCCTTTTTTTTTGTTTGCTGTTGCCTTGCTTTGCATCCGATGATGAGACGGAAGCGTATCGCCAGCATGCTTTTTGTGTCCCGGCGTCCCCCTGTCCCGGGGTGGTGCAAATTTTTCGTCAAAAACTCTATTGTTTCTGTCCCTGTTTTCATTTCCTGCTACATATTTTCTTTATATTTCACATTTCACGTCATTTTCCCATTCCCAGGAGTGGTTGGAATGTTTGAAAAATAGTACAGGGTGTGCTGTGTGCCGGTCTATATTGCCCGCTTTGGGCGCAACAACACCGACGCTCGCTGTCAGTGGTTCGCCGTTCGCCTAAGCCTTGCGTCTTGCTGCTAAGCCTTGCACCGTCTGTAGCGCAGGATGCATTCATCGTGCTACGAGCCTGTTCAAGTGACACCGGAACTCCGATTTTGAGCTAAAGATAGCGTCTATGGCGTTCCATTATCCATTCTGTTTTCAAGTTGCTGTAGCCCTGGGCTGCCTCAAGTGACGCAACATCTAAAAGTCCGTTGCTAAAAGAAGCGATGAAATAACAACACACAGTTCTTGGAGAAAGTGAACTACTTTGGAGAGTATTAAGCAAACGGTTAAGGAAAACTATTTCCAAAATTATAACTCCCACCGTGACTTCTTGCTGTGTCAATGGGTTTTTTTTTTTGTTGCTGTTGTAAAATCGCTTTCATGCAAAATCATTTGTACCATTTTCTATTTCCCAACCACGCGTACTAGCAAAAAGCAATTCTTGCCAAACATAAACTCACCCCAAATTCAACCAAGCGAAACAAGCGTGAATGCAACATGCGAAATATCTTTGTCGGTAAAGCTCCATGCTGTTCCTGCTGTGGTTCCAACCGGGATTGGCTCATGTGCATTTCAGCTGGCTTTATTTTTTGCACTCTTAGGTGAAGTTGTTGCACTCCACAGGTTGTTAGGGCTTCGGAGCGTGCCGCACACGCGTTCCCGTCACAATGCTTCCCCCTCATAGGGCCACATCTTAAGCTTTTAGATAAGCACTATCTATTCCTTCACGTTCGTACGTTCGTTCGTTCGTTCGTTCGTTCGTTCGTTTCTGTGGCTCCAAAAAGAATCTCGATAAGAGTAGGTGGCATCGTTTTCGGGAGTTTTTGTTCTTACGATGCGATGACGTCGCGATAGGGCGGAGTAGGAGAAACTATGTGCTGGAGCCGTATTTTGCCATTGCTTCAAAGAAAATTCTTTCAAGATAGTATTTCGCTTCGTTTCAGGCCTTTTACGTGTAATGCGATGCTCCGGTTTCTTTGGAAATACGGTGAATGCAGATATCTGTTTACAAATTCTGTCAAACAGCTTGGCGCTGCTTGCCCTTGTTTCGTGCGGTCCAATGTAAGGTGCTGTGCCAGGATCAGCTTCCCCACTACTACAAAAACCGATTTGCTTGAGAATTGTGAAGCGTGGAGCGTTCGTTTCTAGGGAACCCACCACCGGATGGTACGGATGGTTTTCTTATCCTACACGCAACATCAGGACCAACTAACCGTAAACAGCACTCGTGTTGGCTTCGCTACCTCATAAAAGATGATTCAGTAGATGATTCGTTGCACTGTCAAAAGCTTCGTACTATTATACTTTTCATAATTTCATTCCCCACTACAAGGCGAGCTTTGCGTACGAAAAAAGTTTCAGTTTTCATTTTTCGTCCATTTATAGCGAAAGCCATTCAAAACATACTTTTGAACCATTTGCTGTACACCTGCAATTTCAAATGTAAGTGAGAAGGTTTCTAATGCATGATTTTTGTATTTGTTCCGAGAATTTGTACTTGCATACTTCTTCTTCTTCTTTCTTGGCCTAACGACCTCTTAAGGTCATGCCTGCCATTTCTGGCTTACTAGACTAATTGATACCGCATAGTTGGTTAGTCAATCCTCACTATGGGGGAACGGCCCAGATGAGACTTGAACCCCGGTCCTGCCGTGTGAAGACCGGCGCCGCTGTCGCATCACCACCGGGCCGCCTAATGGTACTGATAACTTGTACTTGCATACTAATGGTACTGATAAAATTGATTATGAAATGAAACTTTTCTTATTCCAAAAGTCAAACTTTCAGTATAGTTAACGCTTATTTTCAACATCGGATCGGATTGCACCATTAATCATTTTAAATCATAGTTATTAATGGACGGCTTTTTTATTCAAAATATGGTATTAAATTTCTTGTATGAACAAACACAACGAACAGGTAAAGTTAAACTTGTTGGAGATCGACTACAACCATGGTTGAACGAATGGAGGGAATGAACGAATGAACGAATGGAACGAATCATCTGGAAGGATGACCTGGCCGCACGGAGTGTGCTCTGTGGAGGCACAATAGAAGTTGAGGGCCAATGAAATAAAAGCTTAGGCAGAATGGAAGTTGAGGGCCAATAATACATTAATCTGCTGACCGGGCCAGAGTCGGATGTCTAGCCTAGAGGGGAGGTAATGATTTTCAGGGCGAAAAGGAAGATTCGTCTCTGACGATAAAGCCTCAAGCATCTTCTTAGTTTGCGTGTACTGGCCGCGATAACACATCCCGCTTAGTCGTGATTGAAACAAAAAGAATAATAAAATTACAATTTATTCGATCGTTGATCAAAACATGACACCGGCAACTATGTATTTATAGTTACATACATACAAGCGTTTAAGTAGCAGGAAAAAAACTGATTTGTTGAAAGCGTTTTACGTGATGGTAAATGTTAGATCTGCAAAAAAAAAACATTCTGATACACATCTGAAATACAAGTTCTAAACCCAAGATGATAGGACAACTTTCGGCGAAGTAGCCGTATATTACAGAAAACCGAGGATGGTCTCAATAACAAACTAGGCACAACAAATTGCAATCAAAGTTTCAAACTTTCCAAATCGACTGTATCATCATACCTTCCTGCGGATGTATAAAAAATGTAACAAAACCGAATTCAAAAGGAAATGTAACTGATATCGGCACATCATAATCATTTACTCAACATTGCATTGTATCAATATTGCATACGAAACGGCTTCAAGCATGCAATGTCTTTGATTACTAATTTACCAGAACTGCAATCATCTTTGCAAATGATATCCAAGGCTGATCTTGTTACGTGAGCACACACATAACACATGCTGCTTTGTTGAACATATAAAAAGACAACATTCATCCTTCTTACAGGATACGGAACGATAGCCCAACTTTCAATCCCGCACTCGAATGGGAACTCGGTACGAATAATGTGCCGTCGCTTGTAAACCAATTAAGAACTCTCGGATGAGTTTTCCCAGCATTTTCAAAGTTTCCTAATTGTACAAACTTTGCCTTGGCCTGGTGCTGCCGCATACGGCCTAGCAGTTCGATCCAACACTGGACAAACGTAACCTCCAAACCAATCTTGACATGACAATGAATAAATCAGCACCGGCACGAACCACAATGGACTTCACCAGTAATGGAAGTCACCGATGTTTTTTGAGGTCCCTCTTGCAGCTTTACTACAGCTTCCGGGCATAATCGATGTTTCCCCGGGCTGGGGAAGAAAAAGAACCACGGGCATGTAAATTCGCTCTACCCAGTATGGGTCATTGAAGTGCAAAAGAAATCCCCAGCTTCCCGGCACCCGTGATCACACAAGAAGCCTTCTCTAGCTGCTTGGAAGCGAAATTTCGTCAATCAATTATGCAACGGCCGATCCGTCCGGTTGACAACTTGAACGAGTGTTGGGCCGTTCTGATTTCGTTCCCCATCTTCCAGCGCTTCCCGGGCGGTGGTATGCAGAATGCAATGACATGTAATGTGAAGTGAAGCTGAAGTCAGAGTGCTAGTACAATTTGCATATGTGTCATCAAATGTGGCCCATGGTTCGAACGCCTCCAAAGACTGCGGTACTTACAAAGAAGACAAAAGTGGTTTACATACCCGCAACTCGACTGGCAGGTTGAACATTGCCCGGTCCGGAAGCGTCTCAACTGTTAGTGAAAAATAATTTTCTTCCACACTCTAGAGCTGCTATCAAAGCCCACTTGCAGCCAAACCTGCTGCAGCACAACGAATAGATCGTTTACAATGGAAACACATTGGAGAGTTCCGTTCGTAGAATCGAGAATACACACTAAAAAAAAAACTCAATCAAACGTACCTCCACTCCGGCTCGCTGGTGCAATCCGTCCGAACATGGCACAGGACAGAGCCATGCCGAAAGAAAGTTGGTGACACTGCTTTCGGGCAAACAGAAACTGGCTTACCAGAAAACATGCAAATGGTTTCCGCACACAACTCAGCGTAATTGAAGCAATGTGTTTGACTGCTGAGCAAAATTGAACCCATGGCTTCCCGTCTCGTCCGATCATGTGCCTTCGGGCGAGATGGCTACCAGCCAGTTCGCCACAAGAGATAAAGGTGAAGCCATTGCCCGGGAGACGATATTGCAACAAAAAAAAAAAACGGAACTAAAAAGTAAGTGTAATGCGTAATGGAGAGCTCTACGGGCTAGGCTCACCTGGGGTGTGTGTGTCGTCCGTCCGTTCTCCACTATTGTACGTACCATGCCCCGCAAAATGCACCGATCCGAATGCTACATACATACAGCTCCGAGCTGATTGATTTCCTTGTCGATACGAATGCCTACAGGTGTTCGATACTCACCGGGACGGGCGGTTTCATCTTCTCGCTACCCTATTACCCCACGCTCGGCAGGCAAGCCACACGACAAGGACACACAAAGTCGTGATTTGATTTCAATTTCCTTCTGGATTTCACCGGACATCATTCTGTCGGAAGCAGACCAGCCAACCATCCCACCAGCAAGTCTGCCAGCGCTGAACGATAGCATTTTTACTTTGGTGATATTTTGCTGAACTTCTTTTCCAGGCCAGTCTCAACGCTACAAAAGGGATAGAGCTTGCTGGCAAATGGGCAGCCAATGTGAAGGGCCCGGGATGTTGATGCCGTACACGCCGTTGCATACACAGCCACTGTCGGAAGATCGTCGGAAGGCATCGGGAGGGCGGGAGGACGTTGTTTGGAAAGCGAATCCATTACAGACACCATCCACCATCGGAAGCTTTTGGAAGCTCGGCCCTTCTTTGCATTCTGCTGCGAGTACATCATCCGCCGAGTAGAATGCAACATCGATAAATGCTTTTAGACATGTGTACCCGGTCTAGCAATTTGTTCGGCCAACAACACCGGACGGTCAGACGGTTGTTGGTGAGTGAGAACCCTGTTCCGGGCACAATCTGCAAGCAGCTGCTACACCGTCTAGTAGCGTTGAGAGGGATTTAATTCCGAACGGACTGAATGGATAGTAAATATGCGTCTGATAATCGTATAAGAAGGGAAGAACGTGTGTTTAATACATTTGTTTTGGTGAGTCCTGTGAGTAAAGCTTAACTTAAATACACATCACAAGGAATATTTTGAAGAAGCATGCGCATGATACTTTTATCGCTTTTCATAACTATTATTTGGTTTATTTAATGTCCTTGCTCTAAACACAATAGAGGTAACGTTAGATTTTCGGAATTTTGGCACTGATTGCAGAGAACAGATTATTCATTATATCGTCAACGCCAACAATGTGTTTAATGAGACAATTAGAGCTCAGTACACAGCCACAAATGCTTGAACGGATACTTTTCGTCCTATACCAAACCGATCTCTAGCTGAAACCATAGTCCTACCATCCTCTTTACTAAGCGACTGTGCGACTATTTTTGCCAGTAAAGGGGTCCCGCAGTATGGCTGTACCGACAAAGCCATGACGTCGAAAATCCACGCAATCATTGGACGCCGTTCATTGAGCCTCCGTTTGCTCTTTTGCGGTGAAAAACAACAGTCAAGCATTTGCCAACGACTTTCGCATAATGTCACAGTTTTTCCGATCACGGGTCGTGAGTTATTTGTCGAGCCCTCTCGTACCCAGGCCAACCTCACGAGCCTTTGGGTTCGGCGTCTCACTACAGCCATGCTGCAGCGCAAACATCAATCAAACCCAAAGCATTTGCCACAGAAAGAACGAAACGGCTGACGAGCCCGTTATGGCGAACCTGCGTGGCAGGAACATTCCTACACAACAACAGTTTACGTGATTAGCTTGATTTGGCTCATGAATTCCTCAATGTCAACGCACAACTTTCGATTCGGAGCATATTAAATGTATCGCTAATGCGTGTCGTATATCATTTTCACCTGACAAAACCACCTATGCGAGCCTATCAACCATTCCGACTCGGGCAAGGCAAGAACGTTCGCTCAAGCTACAGTCTGGTGTCCCTGGTGGGTGTACGTTTCGAACGGTTTCGGTGAGACAGCCTACGCAAAACCTCATGTAAGGTGGTGTTTGTGGAAATGTGTGCCCAAGCAAGGGATCGAGAAAATGGCGGAGTGTGACGGAAACATGTTAATCAATTAGTACTTTGTGTGAATCGTTATTCTTCTTAACCAGCCATTGTACCGAGAACATGCGTGGGAAATTATACATAACGTACAAAAGGTCACGTAGATTCTACTCATACATTTTCTTAAGAAAATGTCGACATTTTATAATACATTAAAGTATAACGTTTGCTATTTGACTTACTTTCTTATTTTTTTTTGTTATGAAAGATAACTTGTAACCATTATTTTTAATTACACTACTTTTTATACTTCGTCTTCCTTTTTTCTCTTTCTTCTTTGATACTAGAAATTGCCGTCTCTAGTTTCCTGGACATAGTTTTTCTGTAACCCCGTAGACCTGCGTACGCAAGTACGCTCTGATATCCAGTCCTTTTGAGGAATGGCTAGCAAAGGCTGACATCTTAAACTTCGCGTCTAATTAAACTCACGCTTACATTACTCAGAACGAAAATATAGTTGTAAAATTATGAAAAAAAAAATTTACTTTTTATTTTATTTACAATATTACAGCTAGACGCCGTCACCACTGCATGTGATGACTCAAAGTATAGGTTCATAAAAGTTACAAGGCATTTCCTCCTTGTTGATTGCCTTATCCCGGGCATGCTCGGTTAAAAGCGAGGTAAACTTAAAAAAATAAAATATGTTTCGAAAGGCAGAAAGAAAAACTAGTATCGATAGTAATAAACACTAAAAATGATAATAACAACAATCATTATAACATTAGGAACAATAATAATAACAACACTAACAATAATCTTCTTCTTTCTTGGCCTAACGACCTCTTAGGTCATGCTTGTCATTTTATTTTTTGACTTACTAGACTTATTACTACCGCATAGCTGGATAGTCAGTCCTCACTATGGGAGAATGGTCCAGACGAGACTTGAACCCCGGTCCTGCCGTGTGAAGACCGGCGCCGCTGTCGCATCTTCCACCGGGCCGGGCTGAGAGTACTGCTGAGTGTGTTAATTACAGTAACAGGATCATAAGAGCAATTTTTAAAGAAGAGCATAAGAACCAAATTCATTCCATATAAATCAACTTTTTTATGATCATGTACATACATTTTAGCGTGCTGAATCAATATTACAAAATAGTAATAATAATAATAATACATGGTATCTTCATTCATCCACTCAGCATCGCAACATCACCTTCAACTGGATATCATTCTACAATACTCTTCCGCTTATTAAACACGTTTCATCGAGCCGTTAACGTGTTTGCTGTGGGTTGTTTGCTACATTGCAATAAGGAAAGAAACCCCCTTATCGCTGCTTAGCCTTCTTTTTCTCGATTTGCCAGTAAGCCGACCCTTCAGTTCGTCGGGTCGAGTTGGATATCCAACGAAAAAAGAATTATCGTTTTTAAAATCACTCGACACTGCGTATCGCTTCGGCCTGCCTTGCTCAAACCTGCCACCCGTTATCAATCAAAGCCAATATTGAATGAAAAACACCTCCTCGGTGACACGTGCACGGCACACGTTCGAATCTGCGGCTGGTGATAGTGTCATTGGGCAATCTGTGTGCCATTACCCTACGCCAAACGGAACGTTCCCTCGGGCGAACGGAACGTTGCACTACCGAAAGCAGGGTGATGTGATTGTGCCGACCAAAAAGGAACGGAAATGTTTGTCTGTTTGTTTTTTCGGTGGCCACCCCAAACGTCAAGCGCGCACGGTCAGCGATAAATCAGTGTGCGATCCTGTTGCCTTCTTGGGCACCACCAGAAAGAAGCCACACCAATTGCGCCCGAAGCCATCGACCAGTGCCACTTTCGGGACTTTTCGGCTACAGACAACGGATCAACAAAGTCACACTTCTCCAAGGCAGTCGGGCACAGTCACGTCCACGGCTTGATGACATTAGGCATTGGCTTTTAGGCTGCGTTTGCTCAATTTCGCGGATTAGCATGAGCGTCCCCGGTCGATTTTGGTGGTGGTGCTGCGACACATTGCGCACGCACCACACGCTGGGAAGGGATTTATCGAATAAATTACCATTATTGACGGCATTCGCAAACAGAGGCGGAACTAAAGTGTGACCGGTTGCCCGTACAAACAGTGCACACAAGCGCACAATAAAAATATTGATACCAAACATTACTCACCTTAATTAGCTTGTTTTCCATGCCCGAGAGGCCAACCCGGCCAAAGTTCGAGGGGTACACGGTTGCGAAGTGGAAGGACGGCAAAAACTGCTCCCGGACACGTGCAGGAAGATAATGCATTCACATTAAGGTTTGCTTGCTAATGTCAACATAAGAAACCTCCGCAACGCCTCTGTTTTCTTAACCTCCCGTTCAGCAGTAAAAGGGAAAAACGAAACACAACCAAAACCTGCTGCTTCTGTTTTGTTGTTACACTTGATCAAAATTGAAGCCTTAACCAGAATGATTTTCTATGAAACAATCCTAACCCGGGGCAATAAGCAGTTAAACATTATGCAGCCAAAACCCCGTCTTGTTTTATTTTTTTGGTACACGGAGGCGGGAAACCCTAGCCTGCCGAACCGGACAATCGTATAATGTTATTTATGTATGCTGCCAAACTGCGTCAACAATCCGTTCAACTCGCGATTATGAAAGGATGAAAAAATATTTGCATAACGCTTCAGTGCAATGCAGGGAGGCTTTTTGCGTACACGGGGTTCTGTTCGTTACATCGAGCTTCGATCGGAACGCCCGTAAAAAGGGTTGCATCCGATTGGCTTGAGGGCGGGTTACAAACATCCCTTGTTTATTTACTCTGCTTTCATCGGATGTAACAAAACGCACTAGGCTGAAGCAATACTACTTGGTTTAGTTGTATACGTACTCATTTGGTACGAACGAAAATTGATTTACTTTAAACCAATAGCCCGGAAGTTACCTTGATTTAGAAAACAGTTAAAATGTTTGTTTTGCCATTTCTGTATAACTTCATTGCTAAGTCTATTGATTTTGTTGTGCAACATATACACAAAAAGCACTACATTCACCAGACATAGATACGGTAACTCCGCCGATCATCACGCGTCCATCAGGACCGGATATCGAATTCTGCCTGGTCCGTCTCCCCGTATTCAGGACATTGTAACTAAAGGTGCAATTATGCCAAGGAAGCCAGAAATAGCAGACCACGAAACTTTTACATATAGTTCTAGTGCTCACATACGTCTCTGAGACATGGACTTTGTCCAAAACTGACGAAACCCTCTTAGCCGCGTTCGAATTTTTGGCAACGTATGTATGGAAGGACAATAGAGGAGCCGCTACAATGACGAGCTGTACTGTGAGCTCCCCATCGTGCAGCGAATTAGGTACACCAGGCTCCAGTGTGCTAGTCACGTCATGAGAATGGCACCGGACGACCCAACCCTTAAAGTCCTTTTAGGCCGTCCACATGGACAGAGGAAGCGTGGTAGGCTCAAACTGAGATGGAGTGACGGCTTTGGTGCGTCCGCCACAACGGCTGGGATATTGGATTGGCAGACGACGGCGCTAGACCGTGAGCGGTATCGAGGATTGTTGCAGCAGGCCAAGACCGCGAAACGGTTGTAGCGCCTGATAAGTCAGTAAGTAAACTAATACACTTATTTTCTACACTTTATCCCGGATATTGTTGTGTCCATCCAAAGCCATATTCTTCACGAGGGTTTGTATCTAGTTATGGCATCTTATACCGGGTATCATAAGATGCTAATAAATGACAGGCCTAGATTTCTCGTTGTTGAAGATTAGCGAGATCCGTTAAGTAGCGAGCACCTTAACCGTATTCCATGTCTAGAGTGTGTGCTCGGTTGAATCGGATTTGAAAAACCTTATGTCATTTAAAATGGAATGAATACATGCGACATAAAAATATAAAAAATACAAATATCATCATCTTCATACGACGCATCGATTAATTCACCACGTCTTCGCATAGTGGGTATTTTCGCACAAATGTATAAAACAATTATCTGTTTTCAAGGATCATAAAATGTTATATTTATTACACTTTCACTAAAGTTTCCATGGAAGCCCAATGTCTTTAGGCGATATAGTGAACAGTAAAGTGTGTAATAAAATTGTACCACAACAGAGTTTTAGAGAATAACACAACATAAGAAAATACATTTTCGAATGATGTTAATGTAAGTTTACCAACCTTTCAAAACATATAATTTTTAAAATTTAGTTTTTAAATTTAGATTTTAGATTTTTTAAATTTCGAACACGAGAAATTTGACTCCGCTTTTATTAGAATGAATTTATTTTGGAGTATTTTGACCACATTTTACCACAATTTTGTAACATTTTCCTGTACATAGATTTAATATCTTTAAAAGAGGTGCCTCGCGAGCGAGCTTATTTCTTTACCACAAAGTAGTAGAAATATTTACCTTAAACGTAGTTTTAAAATGTCCTTCAGATCGGTTGAGGTAATTTAATGACATGGTGTAAAACTTGGAAATATTATTGGATTTTTATCAGTTTTTTTGTTGATAATGGCTTTTTCTTAAATGACCTAAATTTTTATTATAATCTATAATAAAAGTTTCATAAGTTACAGAGTTCTTAAATATCTCATAAAAATCTTACCATATAGTTGGCCACGATTAAGTGGATCCTTGGAGTAAAACAAGAACACGCCATATACATGCATTAGCAAAAAAAAAGCTGCTCCAACCCAAAGTCAACGAATGAACCTATTAATACACTTTCATTCATTCGTGTTCGTGTTTTGTTAAGGAACAGCCCGAAAAAGACAGTCGTCGTACATTAAATTTTAAATTCCCTTCAATTGCCGACTCACTTGTAACGGAGCACGCATCCACGACACGGCTCTGCCTCTAATTGAGTAATGAATAATGCATAGTACGAGCTTCATCTTACACCCGACCGCTTTAATGAATTGCTTCCCCACTCCAGCCACACTAGCACACACACACACAAATACACTTGCCAATACGGTTTCTGCTTATACATCCTTCGTTTTATAATCCTTCTCCAGTCGCCACCAAACTCCGGAGCCCGTTGCGTCCTACCGCACACCAGCGTTCTTCGCACGGTAACCTACGGTAATCCCAATGATCACGAAAAGATTTTCCCGGATAATGGTATCCACCTTTGCATTATCCGTTTCATCGTTCGGCAAACGTGATCCGTGACTAGTAAACCACCAACCCGTTGAAATAATGAAACGCCACAGGCGCTCGAATGCTCGGTCCAGCACGGTCCGGGCTACGGCTAGGCTTTGGGTCAACCGTTTGAAAAACCGCTCCTACACCTTCCGGGCCATTCCGGAGGTAAGGATAATCATTAGAACTATCCAGCGTCCGAGCAGTGAAAGAAGTAAAATCAGCTCGAAACCAATGGCAAATGCTACAATTTTTATTTCTGCTCTTGAAGTAGGCTCCAACCGTGAGGCCCTTCCTGCGCTCTTCCAGTACTCCCACCGAGTGCTGGTCTAGCATCTTTCGGTTGAGTAATTTTTTTATAACCTCAACGTTTTAACTCCCTGCCCCTCCCCCAACGACCTAGACGCTCCGTACGGGGCTAGGAGTAATCAAATTGAATTTGTACCCGTGGAAGAATATTCTCCATGTTGCTCCTCCTGGTAATTCTGTTTTCTCTGCGCGTACCATCATCCCACCGGTGTCACTTTCCTCGCAAAAACCTTAAACAACCGTACCATTTGACCAATCTTTTCTACAACGGTGCCGGAACTTGTTGAAGATATTTAATTAGTTTCCAGCCCAGCAAGGCGAAAAAGGAAACAATAGAAAATGTGCTGACCAAAAGCCAAACGCGCTCAACAGCAGTGGAGGAATGAAAAACTCTAAAGCAAACAAAAAAAAATCATTAATTATTGGTTTGCAGCAAATCTCGTCGCTGTTTCTCTGCTATCCCATTTCTCATCCAACGTCTGAACTAATTTGCCTTCTTTTATTCAATCTGGTTGGTCACAACCGGGTGTTTGGTGATGGAAAGTGGCAAAAAAAAGTCGTCCATAAGTATTCTACGAATACACGCCTATTAAACATTTCCCGCCACCACCAGCAATCATGGCCGCCGGGTGGAAGGATAGTCAAGTGAGCAGCTTTTATGCATCCATGCACTCATAACCACAGTGCGTTTTTAAGCATTTCTCTTATTAACATCGATCAGTGTAAAACGTAACCATTCGGTTCGCCTGAATTAAATGTAACACAAGTTGGGAACAGGATTTCAATTAAATAAAATAACACTCGTAGTTTCTGCGCGGTTTCGTATTCGATTATAAATGGGCACGTACCGAAGTTCACGTCCTTTCACAATACAAAATAAAATCCAATTCTAACTACCGTATGGCAAAGCGGCTTTTTGCTATCCACGATGACGTATGGAAATGGTACCAAAGACATAGGTTTTAATTAAAAAACATACAACAATCTTCTATCTCGCGCATGTAAGGACATGGCATAAACATGGTAGACCATTTACAGCGACCGATCCCCTGTTACCACTAAACGGAAGTCTATTTTTATTTCCGTTCGCACATTGTTTGCCATCACTTCATTTTAATTATACTTTTGCGCAAGAATAATTTTCATACCGCACTTTTTGAGCTGTTGTTCAATTTTACATCGCATTAAGCTGTATGATATGTTGTTAAGTGCCATTATGCACGGTTTAGATTTCCAATGTCGATGCAAACCTTCCATTACCCATTCATTAAAATGCAAAACTGCATCACCTTTGCGTTTGAAATGACAGGTTCTCGTAGTGTGTCGTCCATGCGAATGGAGGAGTGTTTTCCGATGACAATCAATTTTACTGCCTCCACACGTCAGCGCCTTAGCTCGATTGACGCTAATGATAAGCTCGCTATCACCCGACGCGTCACTCGTTCACATTTTACCCCGATAGCCACTCAATCAAACGCTGCCACCCGCTATGGTCACCGGACCATTAGCTCCGGAAGATGTAATGGGATACAGTTTCCTGTTTTTTCCCCCCCTAGTTCGTCCTAGTCCATACCGACCGTCGATAGACATCAACGCACAAAAATCTGTAGCCAGTATTTTTTCGCTCGCTGCTGTCGCTTAACCTGCCTGTGTGACCTTAGTAACGACAATGATGAGCCGCCTGTGCACTCTTCCCCCTTTGTGTACGCCACATACTGTGCCCGCGTGTGGCCATCTTTCCCATTTCCAAACCCCATTGGTTCATGCTAAGTGTTCAACGAGCGACAGCCCAACCGGCTCGATGGTCCAATAGATTAATAGCACACGATAAGGATGAGTCCCTTACGAGCGACAGCCCGATTTTGGTAGGATTAAGTAATTTTCCCCCGTAACAAGCCGGAGCAACACACGACCAACGATACCGGCGGGTATTCCACGGGTCAGTCATTGTTGAGCTCAGTTACAGTTAACTTCCATCGGTCGGTTTCGCCTTCCCGCTGGCGTGTAGATGGCAAGAAAAATCTGTCCCATTTCACCCCCGGTATCGTAGTAAAACGTCAATCCATTTTTGGTACGATTATCCGATAACATTATCGAGAGGAACGTGAGGAATTATTGGCGCATTAATTTTCTCTGCTCGGAATGATGCCAGCCAGCTTGCTTTGATGCATTAGGCGGTAAAGTTTTTATCACTGCACAGCTAGGACTGCTTCATGCAAGCAGGAAGTGATAGCTCGTTGATAGTGTGGTTTTTCTTCTTTTAAATACGATGTATTTCGGTTACGGACTACAATTTGGCGCTTTTATTATGTGTAAGGACATGTAGTCTGGTTAAATGAGCTCGTTACTGCTATTGGACACAGTCACGATTACAGTTCGTAGTATATTACTGGGTCTTTATTTGGCGTTTTCTTGTAACATGTGTCAACCTAATAAAGCTGGATCGCGCGACATATAGTGACACAAAAAAGCTAATTTTGTACAAATAGTTGCTCTCGTCGTCGTGTTTTATGTTGAGTATTTACCGCCAGTACCTATTAAGAAATAATTTCAGAACGCCTATTATTCTTCAATAACTATTTTTTTCAAGGATTTAGAAAAAGTGCAGAGTAGGCCACACACTAGTCATATGGATATCTTCTTCTTTCTTGGCCTAACGACCTCTTAAGGTCATGCCTGCCATTTCTGGCTTACTAGACTTATGTTACCGCATAGTTGGATAGTCAGTCCTCACTATGGGGGAACGGCCCAGATGAGACTTGAACCCCGGCCCTGCCGTGTGAAGACCGGCGCCGCTGTCGCATCACCACCGGGCCGCCCTGTATATATTATGGCCAATAGATGGAAAAAACTCACCCAAGAAATATTTCCTACACAATATTGATCCTACCACACAATTTAAGGCTTCTAGAATGCAGATGTCAGTGTTTCAGAAAATTCAAAATAGATATGTGAGAGCGCTGCTATCTTGTAGTCAATATACCTCATCTTTGACAATGCTAAACATATTGTAATGGATGTCAATGAGGCAAAGAATAATCTACACGGCTATGATTTTCCTATAAAAACTAAATAATGGATATGTATCTGTGTAGTTGGAAGAAAGGATTATCCTAGGGATTATACTAAGCTTCCAAGATTGACTTCGTCGAACGGAAGAAATTTATTATTAATTATTTAAGCGTTAAAGAGTATTTAAGGAGACATTTTTGCTATGGCACTCATTTTTATTTTTATAATCATTAACGCTGTTTTCAATATTGGATAGCCACACAGATATTTCGAACAAACGTTTCATGATGTTGTATACGAAATTGATAATGTAACAACTTTTTCCAAACCATGAGAAACACTATGTAGCTCTATAATACATTTTAAAAGCTGATCAGAAGCATTAAAAGAAATAAATATATATTTTTGAAGATAACTGCGGCGCTTTATCATATTTCGAGGTGACATGATGCACCTCACGTTCAAATTTTCATGACGTCAGTTGCAATTCATGTACAATCATTTCAATCGCTCTCAAACTCAAATCAACATACATGACATAGAACAATTGATAATATTTAAGTGATTTAAAGTAATTCAAAGAGTAGAGTAATGTTGGTTTCGTCCTCTAGACAGTCTATAATTGATATAAAAAAAGACCTTCACAGCGTTTTGTAGGCTGGTGACCCTTTTACTCTTAATAGAGCTTAATTATTGTTTAATAAGAACATTTAAAAAAATATATAGGTCTTAATATAATAGCGCTGTATCAACTATGATATAACTTTAAATGTTTCTTTAAATGAGAATGCATCTGCAACTCCTTTAAAAAAATGACATCAAATTACTATTCAAACATCGGAATAAACGTCTTGCAAAATATGTATTGAATTAAACATAAAATATTAAAATAAGCATACAATTGAGAATCAAATTGTGTACTATAATATGTATATTTGATCTTCTTGACTAAGCCCGAAGTTTTTCGGGAATTAACAAACAGTGTAGAGCAATGAGCGAGAAGGATAAAAGCGTGTATCTGGTTGCAATAAAGCAAAACGCGACTGTAATAAGGACGTATCGCTAACAAATCAAGACGCTTAAAAAGCTTTCTCACAACCGGTCACTTTATTCTATTTTTGTTATCGCTTGGCTGCTAAAGGACACCGAATTTAATGTCTTGCACCCACCCAAAACACTTTCACCTTCTTGCAGTGACATTCCAATGGCTCAATTTTATTGCATCAAACTATTTTTACTTCCATCGATCCTTAGCCCTAACCTAAGTTTTCACGGAAGTTCAATGACCATTGAGTGCGTGAGTCATTTATTATCGTGCTGTTTCTGGTTCTGGACACAAATAACTACACCTCAAAAGTGGCTCCCTCTTTCCAGAATGGTCAAGAATGCCTTGATGGTACGGGAACGGGCCCAGCAGCAACTCAAGATGCGCCCAGGAATGGCGAATTGCTGACCCTTCTCAGACCAGTACGGAGGAAATTGCTTTAATGGCAATTTTATTGACGCACAAGAGCATTTCCTCTAATGGTACCGTGCGGCATGATTTGTTACCACCGACCTTTAAGAGTGGTTGCTCCCGCCGTTTCCGTGGATTCGGGGTGTAGTTTTCAACAAAATTTCACCATATCCATGAATCATTTGTTTAGTCAACCACTTTAGACAGTGTGCACTTATTTCTGGCAAAACGGCAAACGTCGCCGTCCTGGCAGACAGGCAACAGCAGCAGCAACAGTAGCACCGTTGTACCGTTTTGTAAATGTGCATGAATTGAGATTAATAGCAGCATAACGTGTCCCTCCAGGCGCCGAAATTCCACACGCATACGAAATGAAGATGAGATCTGTTAACGCGCTCCGTTCGGCCCTTGCCAAACAAAAAGCGGATCACGATGCCATTATTTCCGTCAAGTTGCTCCACTCACCCTCATGCATTAGCAAACTGCCTAAAGTTACTTATCAATTAAATTACACACCCCGGATGCCGGGTCCAGTTCTTCGTGCCTTCCACTGACTGGGCCACCTTCCACCCTGCTGGATGGATGGTCGAACCCCAAGTGAAATCTTTCCAATAGCAGCGCATGGGAAACTTCTTGTGCGGTTTCTGTTTGCTATGCTTTTCAGGAGCCTCCGTACCATACGTTTGGACAGCTCGCTCATAGCCACTCTACACATCATCAACAACAACGAAACTCCAACTATTTCGCTGTGCGCGATCTGCATTAATGCAGTAGGAGATGCTTGGAGAGCCCTCAGTTAGCGTTAATTAAACCAAAGCCATCCATCAGGCCCTGTGTGTTAACATACGAGGTAAATGCGTCGTTGGTATCCTGTGTAGCTACCGAAGCTACCGAAATGCAATTAAACTTTGCCAATCCGGAACTCTGATGTGGAATACCAACAAGCAACGAAATGTTTGGTTTAGAACCCGAAGAAATCCCATCCTTCGTTTTTATTTTGGCGTTTTCTTTCACCTTATAATAACAAAAACACAGTTTATGAAGTACTTTAATGGTTGCAACTAGTATTGCAAACTGTAAATTTTCACAAAGTGTGAGTGTACACCAACAATCATACATTACAAAAATTTCGAAATATTTCACTTCGACGCCAAAAGGATCTACTGAGCAACTATAGCACCCCACTTTTGTTGTATCATTTGTACTGATCTAGGGGAACAGAAAACGAAACGAGATTTTCCTTAGTAAATGCCACTTCTCGTCTTTATTCACCCCAACACAACTTACTTCCTTACGTATAAGACCACCACCACCACTACCAAATTGGATAGATAGTACAAGCGAAAGGCCAAATTCTTTGGTTGGTCTGTGTTTTCAATTCAATGCAGAATATTCACTCAAGACCAGAGCCCCGCGAGGCAATCCGGCAAATGTATCAAGCACAAGGAAAGGCAACATATTTATCTGTCTGTCGCTTTTTTACCGTGCAGCAGAACGACGAGTTGCCATCCATACCCCACAACCTACGTACTGTTGTGTGTTCATGGCCAAACTGCTTGTACTGCTGAACTAAAAAGGAATATATAAAATATGTTCCCCCCGAGGCGATGCAACGAGTCAGTTTTCCATACTGCGAGAAAAATGCGACCGCTTTTCCTCCATCATCGCACAGGTTTGATGGAAGCGAGGATGAAGATTTACTGGAAGGTATCCGAACGGGAAAGTAACCGGCTGACGTGTCCTCGCGGAACGTTCCCCTTCGGGCTATTAGGGAAAGGAGCAGAACACACCGTTGACTGATTCGTTGCCTTTAACATTATAATAACTGAATTAGATTTCCCTTTAGCATACCGCGACCAAAACCTAGGCTTGTGGTGGTGGTGCAGCAACAGCATTCATCTGCCTGTGAAAAATGAACCACATCGCATGGCCAACGAGGAGGGTAGAGCTTATAGTACGCCATCCTGGGCGCGGAAGACTGTCGCTGTGTGCACATAGATAGTGTGTTGATGGCTATTTATCAACTTTATGACAATTTTCGTTTTGTGCTCTACTTGTTGTGTTAGGTTGTTTCTTTTGGCATAAGTTTGCTTGATAATGTACAAAAGGTAAGTAGTTTCTCTCTTCCTGATATCTTAAGATTATTTAGACAGGTCTTTCACAATCGCACACATCATATCTATTAAGTTGTAAATATTGTGTAAAATTAGACAATACTACTTATTTATTAATTTGAGTATTACGGCTAAACACCGCATTGTCAGACAATACTACATCTGTGCATTTTTTAGTTTAAATGGTGTCCCACAGATCAGTAATCTATGGCATACACTCTTGTAGGCAGAGCGTAATAAATAGCAAAAGCGATTGTTAAATTTGCAACATTCGTTGAATAGCAGTTCTATCCATGGTGCGAGTTTCAACCCTCTCTCTCTCTCTCTTGTATGTAAAATAATGCAATATAAGAAGTTTGAATCGTAAATAGAACACGATAATACATAACTATATGCTTGTCAACTTTCCACGTAAAACCGAAGCTTGGAACCATTTTTGGCTGTGAATTAACACTTACTGCGCACTACTAAGCAGTAACAGACATGGCTAATCGATTGTTAGGCTTTATAACCAGAAATATTTGTTATGCGGAAATAAATTCAACGAGCCAATGTGCTTAAAAGCGATCTATGCCTCGTTTGTTCGCTCAACTAAAGAATGCAGTTTGGGCTGACAGACTGGAGGTAGGTGTACTAGACTAGCACTTGTTAATGTGCCGTGGTTTCGATCTATTACACATGTGAGCTATCTTGATCACTCTTACATGTAAATTCTCTTTATCATAGACGAAACGTAGCTCAAGCAACATTCATAACTTATAAGATTTAATTTTTGAACGAACGCTTAGAATAAGAGAGACAACACGAATATACCACTCGAATAGAGCTTGTTCCCGCTGACTGTGGAGAACATCATCCCCCTGATGTGCTCCAGCCGAAACATCTGGCGAGTTATAGTAGAGACCATCAGGGTGATCCTTACCCGCCTGCAACAGCGACGTATTCGCATCGACAGAGGTACGACTGAGACCGGTCCAGGGGCTCAGCAAGATGTCAGCCGAGAGAACCATATCATTAATGGTAATCCCGGTTTCATACTGTAGTGGTAGCTATGATCTTCCTGGAAGAGCATGTTATCGCGACAGGCTGTAGATCACCGTTGGAAACTGGAAGGGTCTCATTAGCTCTTCGGTGACCAATGGTGATCGTGAAGCTAAGACGCCCGACAACCCTCACCAAGTTGTCACAGCGCGACGCCGTGACGAGTGCCCATGGCAAAAATTCGTCTATACCATTCATTTCCAATGTTATACCCCCGTTGGTGATCTGGGAATGTTTGGCGTAAGGCTCGAGGAGGTTTTAGTCGGTCGAATATGGCAGTACCCAATCGGTGGTCCCATGGGTCTCTATGAAGATCTCCTCCTCGGATATCAAAAAAAAAAAAAAAGAAGAGCTTGTTCCCGTAATGTCCATTGAACAGAAAATTAGTAAATTATATTAATAATAAACTCTTCTTCTTCTTCTTCCTTGGCACTACAACCTCGAGAGGTCTTGGCATGCCAGCTATTGCTAGCTTTCTGTGACTAAGTTTTACCCGTAGCTGGATAGTCAGTCCTGCGTACGGGGAGGCGCAATAATAAACACCTTAATGAAAAAAAAAATCAAAACATTTATCAAACAACAATATGCAGCTGTAAATTTTTACCCGAATAATAAAAAAGTAAATAGAATCCAAACCTAACATAACATGTAAAGTGCTATGTCCTTAGCTTAGTCTAGTAATTCATGCACTAAAAAAAATCAACAAATTGCAATAAATTTTAGCGTCTCGATACACCGAGAGTCCCTGGTATCAAAACCACAAACATAGTTTTAAGTCAAAGTCTAAGCCCACGTTTTATATTGATTTAGGGCCGGAAAAATCTATAAACTACAATGATAAATTTATCTCTATTAAGAGGTTTTTCTCTAGGTTGTTTTGACGCTACGAGGTTTGCAATATCTTCTTACTTCTAAAGCAATATGAAAAATCTAATATAAGACCGATTCAGGCCAATCTGCACTGTTACACAACTCTCTTCAAATGCGGCAGAAACTGTTGAAGACAACCTAAACTATAAGCAACTGCACGCTCTTGTTGTCAAACTTGGATGCTAGGGTTGGTACATCCGTCTAAATGATGGAAAATCACATAAATAAGAAGAAACTTGCCATAAACAACACGAGACCAATAAGATTTGTTGAATTTTTCTAATCTTGTCTGCATTTATGATCATATGATTCCATCCATGACAAGCTTTTAAACATTAATGATCAGGTAAAGTCGCCCTGACCCGACTGGTATTATTTTTGTGGAATGCTTCTTAAACATAGAATTACTCAAAATTTAATCCATTTTTGTGTTATTCAATATTTCTTCAAAGCAAACAATCCCATCAGAATATGAGAGTACATACTAGATATGGGCTATCAAAATAAAAGCTAACAAAAAATTGTGCTCACAAAAGATGCAATTGATATTCAACGTAATTCATTCAAAATTCAAAATCTAACAACAAATACTGAGTATAATGAAACTGTTTAAAGCTATCGATCAAAACCTACTATCTGTGATATACGACTCGATATGATGTCTGTTAGTCTAAATAGAAGAGAGTTTCAAATTCTCCTGCAATTAGCAAAATTTCAGTAAAATGGTATGTTCTATTACGCGCCAATCCGACCATACCATTTTCCTGCCCTTAAACCCATAATCATCCACTGTAGTAAAATGACCTCAGGCTACATACAAGTACCTTGCCAGCGGGCGAAAGCCGGCTAACCATGACCCTCCCTCATCGACAACAGCAGTCTCCTGTGCGCAGGGAAATCGACAATTTTATTTTATTTATTTTTTCTTTACACTCCCTTTGGTTGATTGGCAAAGAGGGATCTCGACCACCGGGGTCCATCGTTTTGCTCTGTACCAAGAATAAATTAACAAAATTTATTTTTCCATTTAGCCAACGGCTGAAACATGCCGTCTTGTTACAGCACGCTAGCAGTCGCCCTTCAATGCCAACCGGCTATCATCGGGATGATTCCCTATCCCGGATGTTTGCAGCGTACCGGGAAGAAGTGGAAAGTTCCCCGAGGAGAGTGACGCTCGCAAAGTTTAAGATCGTAGGAATGCAAATATTTTTCAATCGTCCTGCCTCTTCTTCCCCCCAAAATTCCACACCAACCGGTAACCGGACCCAGACACAGATTGGTGCGCGCCGGCGTGCAACCACCATATGGAAACGACAATCGTTGGGCTTAGGCCTCACAGTTTCTGCCCACAAGCTATTCCGCCTGGCCTCCATTTTCCACATGGCAGTGGGCCTGTTCTCCGCCAGGGACGATACAAAAATCCTTCACCACCACGCTCATTCGTGTGCACTGGTGTTTGATCAGTTGTGTTGGATGATAGGCAATTTGCTCAAAATGGAAGCACGTTGATGCTCTCGCAGCGTGGGGCTAATTTGAATTATTAATTAAATTTATAGAAGTAGATAAACGCTCTACGGCGCGCTGCCAGACAGTCCTGCCAGTCTTTCCCCGTCTCGCGAAAATCGATTGCGATTTGCGTTCAAAGTCGGTTGAGATGGCACTCTGTTCTCCTTTTTTTTCAGGACACTTGACTTAGCGTCCACCCATTCGATGCTAATGGATTGAAAAACGTTTTAATACCACGGGCTCTTCCCCGAGGACCGAGGAGCCGTCGGAAACCGGCGAGGAAAAACAGTGAAAGACAGGAATTAGGCATTGAAATTACTTCCGAAACAGATTTTCATTTATATGAAATCTCTTCCATTCGGCCATAAATTTCAATAAGCGAAGCAATTTGATTTCGCCGACTAACAACGTTACAAAACACAACAGCCAAGGTGAGGCAATAAAGGACGTTTCTGTGTGTTTTTGCCGTGAGCGGCGACACGATCCGTATCCTATCATTTAGATTCCGATGCCTACATTAGGCATGATTAAACGACTGCTTGGAAGCAGATGAATAAAAGCGTCGAACCGTCAGCAGCTCCCACACCACTATTCGGTTGCGCGTCTTAAATCATGGAAAATGTATTAAACAACTTAGACCCACTTAATTCCCTTGCTGTCAAAATGGGTTCCCTCCGTCTCTAGACGACGCGGACAGCAGCCGCCCCTCCCTTCATTTGCGCGGCAAAACGTCGATTTAATGTGATATTCACCTCAGCGCTTGATTCACGTTGAAACCTGTTTAAAATAGAAAATAAAATATTTATTTTTCGTCATGAAAGAAACTTATCGTTAGCTAACCTATAACAAAACTACTAAGATTTGCTTCTCGGGCCTTACACGTAAACGTAGAAAAGTCCCTCCAATCGTGTAAATACTTCTACTTTTCTCAGTCAATATTTACAGCAATTTGAAACTCTCGGTGGACGGAACAAGTATGCAAAATACGCTACACCGACTGCTACTTGCCATGGGAGTATATATGCAAAGGATGGAGGAAGAGTCGGTCGGACCAAAGCAGCCGGACCGGACACATACAATGGCAAAAAAAAACGGATCCTTAAATGCGCGCACTCTTTCACTCTATTTTTTTACATCCCTTATCTTCATTACTACCCGCCGTCAGCGCATCCCACCAACCCATCATCGAAGTTGGTGTTCCTCCTCGACAGCAGACACCGAGCTTCCAATTTTCCCCTGCCTTGCACGTTTGTCCACAAATACTGCTGTTTGCAAACACGAAAACAAATTTCCTCATCACTTAACACTAATGTCGTAGCGCTTCAACACGGCAGTCAAACTTGTAAATGCCAAACTGTTGCCGCGCAGAAAAAAGAAAAGTGGTGTGAAAACAGTGGAAAAGCATATTTTTATCGTCAATCACTGCTTCGAATGCGATTTTTTATCCTAATCGCAAGACATTGGGCGAAACGCGTTGTTGTTTTCTCGTGCGCGCGCGTTCGCAATATGCAGCAGACAGCAATATAAGCGGTACCTAGCGCTCGGCCGTGCTTTGTCACTTTCGGGAAAGTATTTTTCTGTGCTTCATTTTTGCAAAAATGTACCACGATGTTTTGCTGCTTGCTTCCCAGCTTATGCGCGCCTTTGCCCAATAAATTCAGTCTCTTTTTCCTCTTCCTTATCTTCTCCTGCCACGCGCGAATGCGACGACTACCGCACTTGGCTAAGCGAAAGGATGATACTCTTCTTTTTCTTTTTGTTATATGTTGTCCCGGCGATCGGTAAATGAAGAGCACCGTTAGAGCGTTTCATTCGAAGAAAGCTAGCGTAAATTAAGAAACTTCATCCATTTTGATGCACAGCTTTCCCTGCGCTTCCTTAACTACACTTTTTGTTTTCGTTTAAGTTGTGGGTCGGTGTGATTTATCCTCCATTTTACTCATTGCTGCCGGAAAATAGAATGAGGAAATAAAGACGCTCCGGATGCTTATTAAATTCGCTTCCCGGCAGGTTGTTTCTGCTCTTTACAATAATAAACACACTTCCAAACAACTTCCTAGAGCATACAATTCTTACTTAATACATAAATTCTGCTTACGTACGAACGATTACTACTTTTGCTTACGCTTGTTTCTTTAAACAAACGAATCAAAACTTTCAGATTCTTTGTATTTAAACAATGTGCGCTTCGTTGCGCGTATGTACAACACTGAGGAGCGTAGTCGAGTATGGGTTATTATTTATTTTAACTTCTCTATTGCTTAACTCGCTCGCTCCGTTTATAATTTAAACTGAGCATCTTTTATGCGCAGCCGACCAAAACCAAACATTGTCCAATGGAACACCGCGGAACGAGCACAACGGACGACCGACCGAGTTCAATTAATTATACTTTTTAAAACATTTTCAATACTACACCGCTTAACCGAAACAAAGACCTACCAGTGCGCAGTTTTATTGGCAATAGTACGTTTCTTTAAAAAAAAAAAACACAACATGGAATGCACCTTTGCTTCATGCGCCCGCTACTTTAGAAGGAAGACTTGGCACGAAACGATCTAACAATGGCACCGCCAGACGGACACACTTAAAGAGATATAGTTCCGTGATGAGATGATGAAGTCACCCTATCTCCCTTTTCAGGAAGAAGGATGATTTCCCGTTTTCCAAGCCAACAACACAAAACCCTAAGACACTTACCGCACGATCACGAGGAATGTTTTGCAGATTGTTGCGTTCCAGTCTTACATCGTGCAGCAGCACTGGCAGAGGTTCAAGTGTCACACACGCTGCCACATCGTCACATCGCATCCGACATTGTGGAAAAGAACTATTGGCAGGAATACCTACTACAAGCTAATGGCACATTCGGTTCTTAACCTCCGGTTCAGTGACGCGCGTCTGCATCGATACCACCAGATTCGGTCGGTCGTCCGTTGTCGTTTTCCAAGCCAACAACAACACAAAACCTTAAGACACTTACCGCACGATCACGAGGAATGTTTTGCAGATTGTTGCGTTCCAGTCTTACATCGTGCAGCAGCACTGGCAGAGGTTCAAGTGTCACACACGCTGCCACATCGTCACATCGCATCCGACATTGTGGAAAAGAACTATTGGCAGGAATACCTACTACAAGCTAATGGCACATTCGGTTCTTAACCTCCGGTTCAGTGACGCGCGTCTGCATCGATACCACCAGATTCAGAATGGTCATGTTTCGTGATTACTTAATCCAAGCGCACTTACTATAGACTCTTACTTAGTTTCTAACGCTACTTATACAGCTCGGCACTGTTTGAAGGGGTGCATTTCATTGACCGGTGCGGATTCCGTTTCGTAGATCGACGTCGTCGGCACAACTCCATTGTTCGATATACACACTACCTAAAAACGAAACCACATTCGAAATGTGCTTGCCGACAATTGTGCGCCTCGTGTCATAAAAACCATCGCTCCACGCGTATTATAGTTATCTATATATACAATCACAGTTTTAGGTTGCAACACCGTCACCTCCAACGGAACCATCTCTCATCTGCAAAGATATTGGAAGAAGAAAATTGAGTACACACTGTTACTGTACTGTGTTACGAAACAAACGGTAAAATACGTACCAACACTACAAGGAGCTATATTTTGAGATCAACATATTTCTCCCCTTGCAGCTATGAGCCAGCGTATACATTTCGTCTACGCGTCCCTCGGTGGTGGTTTGCAACAATTTCAATGTTTCGATTAACACAAACAATTTAGTAGAAAAGGTAAATTAATTTGAACTACGGTTCGACAGCGCTTGCAGGATGCATTGCACTCTGCTACAATGTTTGCGCTGGCTTCTGCCCGCTTTTGTCGTCCGTTTTATGCATGCTCACTCCTGCGGAGATTACTGTCCCGTGGTGTTTGATTCGTTCGATTTCCCCGTCTGTCTGTTTAGCTTTTTTTCCAATACCATCATTGATTCGTTGTGGTTGTTCTAACTCGTTGTTTCGTTGCACCAAGGCATTGGGCAATGCCTAAGTTGCCTACACCACAATCTCGTGAATGACACGACGATTGCGGGAGTTTGGCGTCGAATATCCGCTTTCCATGGCTAGCGCATCATCATAGCTCATCGAGAGATGCTGATTCTGCACGGGAGACTTTGCTTCGTCCTGCTCCATATACGGGTCCGGAAGACCGCTCACATCGTGGTACGGGGATTCAGCAACAAAGTCTACGCGATATGGGTTGTTTGAAGATAGAGAGAGAGAAAATCGGATTAAAACCAGAACTAGCACTATTGCCCCTAAACAAACCCTAAGGGAAGGAGTATGACGATGACGGAAGCACCATTCATACGGTTACGGTCTACTCACCCATATGCTGATCCATACGTTTCTTGGGCTTGTGTACGGACGCGTACGGATCGCTGCAATAGTCCTGGCGCGATGGGTTCTGGCTGTTGCGCATGTTATGATGATAGTCGTCTCCACCGTGCTGGCTAGCGGTAGTCATTAGATGTGGGTAGGGAGCGTAATCGTCAACGGCACCATATCCCCCGTGGGTCATTGGGTCATAGCCGTAGTTTTGTTGCATCTGCTGCTCCATGTAGTTGTGCTGCGGGATCATGTTGGCCGAGTTCGAGGCCGCGGCTGACATTTTCAGCTGCCAGATAGAGTCCTGCGAGTTGACGCTTCCTCCGTTGTTGGAGTTCGAGTACGAGTTCTCTACGTAACCCATGTTTGACCCTGAATGCGTTGGAAGGTAATAAAATGATACAAAACCAAACAATACAATACCGTTAGAGACCACTTTTCAAATGTTAACCAACTGCATGCTAAACCAGGCGATATCGTGCCTGTTTGCAGCATGGTATTGAATGGGCAAATGCTATTTCAAACTTACAATCATTTTGCGGAACTTGTGGAATCATCGCATTCTGCTGGTGGTATCCGTACGTTGGCTGTTGGCTTGCATACAAGGCCGTATTTTGATCCATTGCCAAATCCATCGAATGCTCCAGCGCCTTGTTTTCCAAGCTACTGGCAGAATAGTACGGTGGTGGGGCCTGATTTTGTTGAGCCACAATCGACGGATGGATCGAATCGATATCATACTCCTTGGACTTTACCGATTCTTTCATTTGGTTTCGCTTGCAGCGACAGAACATAATCACCAGCACGGCAAACAGACCGGCAACGACACACGACACCACAATCGCTATCAATGTCGGCAGTTCAACGAAAGAGGCTTCCTGGATCAGCGATTGTCCAACTGGAAATGGTAAAAAATAAAAATCACACATGAGTAATTCCAATCATCTTCCCACGCGCGTACAGCTACGGCACTTACTGTCAGCCTCAAGATATTCGCCACAGTATTCGTGATTGATTTTGAGACACAGCTTTACACGCACTCGCGGATTCAACTCGTCCTCGATCGGGATAGGAATGTCGTCCAGCGTGTTGCCCAGCGAACGGCCGTTATTACGTCGGTTCGCTACAAAGTGCTTGATTTCGTGTTCGCGGTACGTCGGATCATGACCATTCACCTGCAAATCTACCTTCTCGATAATGTGCCACGCTGCCATCGGAGTATCGCCGTACATCACCGATTCGACAATCGCCACCATCGACAGACAGGTTGCACCGATATTTAATCCCAGTATCTTCGTTTCCGGATCGAAATTAGCCAACAGTGGAATCGGAATCTTTTCCACCTTCGTCGTGGCGGTGATTTCGTTCGAATGCTCTGAAACGCCTTTCGTGTTCAGTGCCTTTACTTTGAACACATAGCTCTGATGGTGGTCCAGTGGGCTTATAGTGCAGGGCACTTCACGCTGACAGTCAAACTCCATCCATTCAGCACCGCTGGCAGCCACTGCCGCACACTCTTCCGTCATGAGACTCTCGTTCGGGATCACTATTTTGCGGTACGATACAAAATACTTCGTGTTGGCAAGCCCGCCATCAAATCCAGGATTCCACGAAAGAATCACATAGTTCGAACCAAGCTCAACTGCCTTCAGCTTGTTCGGTTTCTCTGGCGGACCCTTCGGTTGCAATCGAATCGGTACCTGAATGTGATTCAACGAGTTCGACACACGGCAATGATATTCACCATAGTCCTGGTGACGTACGTTGCTGATCTTTAGAATGCTGGTGTATACATCATTACCGTCCGAGTTGGTGACGATTTCGTAATGCCCACCCGTGCTCAGCAGCGTCGTTCCAAAGTGCCACAGGAATTCTGGCTTCGGGTACGACTGTACCTTGCACAATACCTCCGCCGTTTCCTTAATATCGTTTGCCACTTTGTTGTACTGGTGCAGCACGATCGGTTCATGCTCGATTTTCAGATGCATCGTGGAATTTGCCTTATTTACCTCATTTTCGTACAAACACGTGTACTGACCACGATCGGTGGAGATCAGATCGTTTCCATTCGGTCGCGCTTTGCCCGTGAACTTGAGCATGCTCTGCACCGTTACCATACCATTAGGTCCCTTGTCAACGTTCGTTTTCACCTCATAGCGGTGCAGTTCCGGAGTGATCTCTACATCGTCCTTCAGCCATGTGATCGATGGTTCCGGTTTTCCTTTCGCGCTGCAAGTGACGAAAAAGTCTACCTCTCCGGCACGCTTGATCATGTTTGATTGCAGTTTGGCCAAAAATTGCGGCGGTTGATGAATTTCAAGCGTAGCGCTTGCCATACCACCATTACCGAGCTCGTTGCTTGCGTGGCAGTGATACTTTCCTTCGCTCGAAAGGCCCGCCTTCGGTATCAGATACTGTGCTCCCTGGGCAATCACCGTGGTTGACATCTCGCCGCCCACATCCCGGTACCAACGGTACTGTGGATCCGGATAGCCGGGAGGATCAGCTTTGCACATCAAACTGACACTGTTGCCCACATGCACAACCGGTTTTTCCGGCGTAATTACAGCCTGCCCCGGGCGGTGGCGCACCAGCAGCGCTACCGAGGCGTTACCTTCACGCTCTAGCGTCTTGCCGCCGTACGGCTTCATCATATTAATGCCCCGGCAAATGTACGTTCCGGCATCTTCCGCTCGCACGTCTCGCAGCACAAGCGTATCGCCATTACGCCGGAAATCAATATCGCCTTCCTTCAGCCACTCGATGGTCACCGGCGGTGGGTTGGCTGTAACGTTGCACTTAATATGAACCGTTTCCTTCTCTTCTGCCGTCTTGGCCTTCGTTTCGATCTGCACAATCGGTGGGTAGAGGACGTTCAGTGTGATTTCCTGTTCGCCAATCTTACCCAACCCGTTATCAGCCGAGCAGGTGTAACGACCGGCATCCTGTAGTGACACACGATGGATTGTGTGCGTTGGGTGCGACGAAATGAAGCGCCCATTCCGTGTCCACTTCACCTGTTCGGGTTTCGGTTTGGCATCGATGTTACACTCTAGCTTAGCTGTCTGATCGCGCTCCACACTCAATGGGTTTTCTGGGCCGATTTCCACTCGAGGATAATCTGGAAAATGAAACAAAATACATTTTTTGTTAATATTTCTGATATACACGATAAAAAATTAGCTAAACTATCGAATGGTGATATTAACAGGTGGCGCATGGACAACATAATTTTTAAATCGCTTTACCGAAATCAGATACATTTCTTTACAACATAAGGCATCCGGCGAGCTGAAACGCTTCTTCTTGGGTGGCATAAAAAATCTTTCTTCTTTCTATTGAAACCCATCTTAAATCTTCAGATGAAACTATGTCTACATGTTTTCAATTTTTTGGCCACATCTTCAATCTCTTCCATTCGTCGGACATTGGTTTTATATTTCATTATCGTTCCCTATCACACCCGAAAACAAAAGCATAATGGAGCGTACACGGCACGGGAAGCATGCATAGCAATGCAAATGATTCCATCCACCGAGATGGTTAATAAGGATCGTTACTTCGTTCCCAACCTGATCTGGTAGAAAAAGGACCAGCTGTAATTTTATAGCAGCTCAATTGTCAACCAGTCCCTAACAGAACCGGTTGCGAATGTGTTTTTCTTTTAAAGTAAGCTAAAGTCTAAAACACGATACTTTCGCGAAACTTGATCAGGAAATCTAATCTAAACTACCTTTTTTCCACTGCTGACGTAACATTTTATCCAAAGTTGCGATCATATTGCCAGCAACACTATCGATAATGGTGTTGAATATTATCATTTACTTCATCTTCTAGCATCATTATAAACTCCGCAGATGATGCCGTGAAGTGTTTATTTTCTTTCCAACTGTCATAAGTGTGGTGTTGAGAACCTCTGATCATCGTA
>KZ061667.1:301780-443328 GCA_002091835.1 Anopheles maculatus | reverse complement strand
TGTATAATAATTATTTATGTGAGAAAAAGGTTGTATGAACAGAACATTAAGTGAAAAGAAAAATTCTAGGTTTGAAAAATGAAGTTGTGTTTCATAGTTTTACCATTCCCTAGATTTTTGATCAATATTAACAATTGTTCATCATTATGTGGTAAAATTTTCAGTATTTGTGCGTTCATGGATATAGATAAGACGAACAAAAGCTGGTTTTGATGATAGACTATAGATGGATCTGTAATCGTTTGTTAACATGTTGGTGTAATTTATGGAAGATAATGATAAAAGATTAGCAAATTATGGAATTTAAACATCAATTGAGCTAACTACATATGATCGTATATAGCTCAACCGATTTTGTTGACCTACGCATGATTGTTTCCCGGCCTGACAACCAACAAGTTTGTTCATCCATGCTAATACATCGACGGAAAAATGTATTTTCAATATAAAATTTTGCAAACAACATTAACACAGAACGAGTATAATTATCAAAAAGACATAAAAGGAATGAATTTCTTAACACAATTCACAGCTTCCTTAGCGCTGGTCGAACTCAGCTGATGGCATCAAAACAAAAACCTCCAATCCCAAATCACAGTGTGACAGTCTCCCCTGCGAAACCTGTCCTCCTTCACTTAATGCAACAGTACTTAAAATTGACAAACAAATCCCAGGCATGTCCTCAACGACAAGGGATGATTTGTGCTGCAGGGTAGGCTGTCGCATTCTTACCATTGGAGCCGATGGTTGCCCGTGCATTGGTTTTCCGTTGGTGAAAATAAACCTAATAAAAGGTGAAAAGGGAAATTTTCCAAGTTTCATCCAGTGGTGAAAGAGTGGTCGGGAAATTTTGAGGAAAATGTTTTTCCCAACATTAGCGAAGGCACAAACCACCCGACGTAGCTACCCACACGCACACTCACACATACACACATACACACACAAACACATGTAGACGCATGCACAGTTTCGTGTGATGGAAAGTTAATATCTCTTACCGAGTTTGACGAGACTGTTTAGAGAGAAAAACGAGTCCTCTACCTTGGTCCTCGGCGACACCTATGAAAGCACTTGGTAAAGTAAACTCCTGTGCATTCGGGTGTTCCGCACTCTCAAAATTTGTACTAAAAGGTCGTCGGTATCGATTGTGTAGCAAATGAATCCATATGGCTCAGCTATTCCCTCTTGCTGAATACTGCGGTGCGAAAAGCGAGAGAGAAAATGCAACAACCGAAATAGGGGCGGGTATTATGAGCTTTTTTGGCGTTCTTTGAAGTGAACCTATTTCTGTACTAAAAATCGTTTCCAAACACTAGCTCTAGCGAGCCTGTTTTATCGCGTGATACGCATACGCATTTCACCGAAATATGCAACCATGTTTCTTTTCGCAGTTACTTGATTTTCTCCCAAATAAAGAGAAAGCAAACATGGCAAGCCAAATGCTAAACGAGGAAAAAGAGCAACACTACGTACCGCTGAAAATGATCCAGCAGCACGATTGTAGTCTCCAGTGCCAAGGGATTCCGAAGCAGCGTAGGACAAAGCTTCCTTGCCCGATGGTAGAGCATAGCAAAATTGAAATAGCTGCTGGCCCGGACTCAGCTGTTACAATCATCAATATTGAGAAGGAAGATTCTACCACCTTGCCATTGAGATATGATGATGAATGTATTTACGATGGCTTAACGTATGTAAACGAGGTAAACAAATAATTATGCTTCATAAACGCTATGCAGCTCACTTAGATGCGGTTGTTAAATCATATTTCATAGAGTGTGAAGTTTATTTGTTTTGCTGCCCTCTCGAAAAAAAAAACTACGCAGGCAGCGCAATGGTAATTGACAGTTTAATTTTGATGCGAGATACTGATAGTGTGATTTCATTCGAAAGCTTGAATGTCCTATAAAACGTTTGTAAAAACCAAACAAATCATTGCAAAATAAATATTATGAAAACTTAATTGGTCGCTGCTGGTTCAAATCCAAAGATTGATATATGTAAAGCTTAGTTAAACTCCGTCGGGAATACAAACAATTCTGTAATTGTTATAGGGGAAATATCTACTAGGGAAAAGAACTCAGAAGCAAATAGTTTTAATTTTATACAAATACGCCATAATCATTTAAAAAATAGAAACTGTAGAATATATCCAAATGCTGTTGCATATGATCCTTCCGTCGGTATTTGATCCATCGTGTGTGCATAATGTTTATTGTTATTAGAGCAGATGAAACAATCTATTCATGTGATGCATTTGAACTGGGATGAAAAAAGACAATACTACAATTACTACAAGTCATACCTACATATCTACAAGTCATACAAAATAAATAAAGCATATTAAGCATAAATAAAAAAAATAAATAAAATAAACGTTTATAATAACAACACGCAATAACAACCGACTTGAACTAAAATCTGTTATTGAAAAGTTTTATTAAACAAGAAGATTTCTTAAATAAACATAATCTTAGTCCTGAAAGTGGTTCGCCGTTTTTTATTTTGATATGTTTATTTTATTTTTGTTATTTAACAAGAAAGGTATTGCCTTATTGTTGCCATTGAGAAGATATTGTCAATGAATTTACTGCTGCGTGCATCTTAAGAAATGCGTAATATATTCATTTTCATTAGCAATAACTTCTGTTCGACTTTTTTTTAACTGTACAAAATCCTACCTACCATTTCTAAATGAATGTACTAATAAACCAGTAAAATAATAGTCACAGCGTGGACATAAATAATGGCCTTAGATGTCATGTTGTTTATCTCAACTAATGATTTGCCTTGCCCTGCACTCCTCTTCGTTCGTTGCTAATGCAGAATGATGAAGACCAATAGATTGTTGGTTAAGTTGAAAAACCCTTCTGATCAAATCATGAACCAAAAAAGAATACAATAAAACAATCGATAATGTCAGGAGTGGGAGAGTTTTTGGACAAACAGGGAGCTATCGTTTACAATTTTTGTTCTTTTCCTACATATTAGCTGTAAACAATAGTGTCAGGAAGGATTATTCCTCTTTTCTCTACCGTATATCATTTGACTGTCATCAATTTACTGTCGAAATCAATGCATAAATCGGCATTATTTTATATCTTAATCTTTCCGTTGAAAACTGAGCCTGAAATTCAAGCTAGTGGCTAATCACTAGGTAAGATAAATGCTAGAGTTGCATACAATATTTAAAAAATATTAATTTTATAAGATTTTTCGAAAGCAAAGGCATTTTTTGGAATAGTTATTAACACGGTAGAGAAAAACAAAGATCACATATGATTTACTGAAACGGAATATAAAGAGGCGAATGAAGTCTCTCTAAATAAATGAAAAAAAAAACTGAAATGGAAAATGATCATTCACTTGAACGGGTGAACCATCTTACAATTGCGAGCTTCCACTTGTGAGTTTTACACCCAAAACGCAAAAAGTTTAAACAAAATTAGTTCCATATTTTAAAGATTACTTTGTTTATTTCGTAAAGTGATTTGCGCGTGATTATATTATTTTAAAGGTTTCGTTTCGTGACGCTGTTTTAAAGAGTACGTTTCAATTAAAATAAAAAAGTATTCATGATACGTTGGTTATTAACTAACTATCAATACAGCGTGCACTTTATAACAATTGTTTTGTGACGCCCGGGTTCGTGCGAAAAAGAATCATAGATGTTATGAAACATGCCAGTGATTTGACATCGTTTGAACAAAAAGGAAAAAAAAACTAAGTAATGGAAAAAATGATTTTCCGAATATTACGTTTCAGAAAACCAGTTTGTCGATTTGGGTACACACGGAGTTGGACACGTCACTGTACAAATATATCGTGAAACAAAGCGATGCCTTTCGGCTGGAGCGAGAAGTCAAAAGCGCTACAGTCAGGCAACGGTTACTATACGGTAGTAGCCCAGAAAGAGTGCATATCTTTCCAGCCACCTCATCCACAATCTCAGTTCCATACAAATTAAAAGGAAAAAAAAACACAGACTAAATCGCCAATATAACAACAAAATTGCATATTTTACGATGCAATAAACTCTATTTCTTTATGTATTTATGTTCGGGTACGAATATTTGTCCCTCATTGAAGTTTTCCTTACTCTTTCGTTCATCCGTTCGAAAGTGCTGCATACTCGCTGTTGTGCCGTGACAGGCTGTTTTATTGTGCATCTTATCCCGAACTAGGCAGCCCGTTTGTCTCAGGATGCTCAAAAGCTTTGGTATTGCGAAGAAACCAACATTTGCTGTAAATTCTTGCTGTAGTGCCAAAAGAGTTAAAGTAACCACTGCTGGGAGTGTCACCATGCTGCACCATCACATCGACACAAGACTGGTTGGTTAGCTTTGATTCAAAGTGAAACAAAACAATGCACATTCACCACATATACACATGCATCGCATCTTCATGTAGGAAGAATGATGGAACGACAATTTATTCCAGACGTTCGTCGGCCTCGGTTTGACAGGCAGGTTAAGGCCACCAATGGTGGGAATGAGCAGTAAAAGGGTTCTATGGCCGTTATCTTACCCCGGGAGTGTGTTTCGATTGCACGGTATGCTTTTTACTTACTGTCCTTGAGCCTGTACAATCGTTATTTATTGCAAGCCTTCTGCTGTAACCTGAACATTACGTATAGGACATTACGTATTTGTCTACAGGGATTACCTCACGAATTCCATAGATGTCGACTCATGTCCTTGAAACTGTTGAGTAATAATGAACACAGAAGTAAACAATAAGCTTTAACTGCAACTCTTTTGCTAAGGCACAGGTTGTGCTGTGTTAAGGTCAAAGGTGTGGGCTGGAATAAGCGAAATAATCGAATAAGCTCTTCTTCGATCGGGTCAGTTTGTTTTCGAATTTGTATTTGAGTGGAAGCAGCGTTCGCCTGTTGTATTACAGTCATAGCTTTTTTTAATGTTGTGAACGAAGTAAATAAATATTTAAGGGCAGCCTTATCTTCCGGGAGAGATTTGTCATATGAGAAAATTTGATAGTGAATTGAGTAAGATTGTTTTAAAAAATTGCATACATAGTTTTGCTTTGAATAATTACTTGAAATCAGAAATCGTGGTTTTGCACATGTAAGGTAAGTTAATTTATCGTGAAAATCGGTATTTTTAAAAAATTGGTAGGGATATTAGGATATTAGCAGTGATAATGTTTGTACTAACTTAACTATTTCCTCATTTGAGAAGATCAACTCTTCAAAAAGTTTAAAGTTATTCTCCTAAGACCTCTTTTTATTACCTTGCAGTGTATTTAGGAAGGTGCAAGATAATGTTACTTGGAAATGGACAAAATGAACTATCAGTCTAACTTTGTTCAACTAAATACTGTTGCATAAATACATTTGTTTTGCATACAACATTACACAAATATATGCAAGATTTGCATTAACACAATGCTCACATGGCCTTAAGTGACATGCTTCAATTCTTGCGTTTTGTTCCAAAAGGCTGTCGAGTAATGCAAACAGGTGTTGATGCGAGCGTGGTATAATCGTAAATGATTAGCTTATTTATGAATGCATTTATTTACTCGTGTGGGTTAAGCAGCATGGAGTAGTAATGGAGAATCAAGAAATTTTTTCGAGGAACTGACAAAGTAAATGCACTGGACTAGAAGGAGAGGGTCAGAGAATATAGATTATACGAACAATCAAGTTATTTATTCATTTCTAGCAGTACAGGTGCAGGTTTCTAATGCTAAATTTCGAATGGTGGTTAGTCCTACAGATTATAGAAGTATGCAGCAGGTTAAATGTATGTAGGGATGGCCTAGAAGCATAATGGTATTGGTGCCAGTTTTTTTCGGGTCCGGTACCGGGACAGCAATAACAATACCAAAACCCATCCGGATACAAAAAAGAATAACGAAAAATAATAGAAACCCACAATTTTATACCTTTAGGGTTAATGGAAAAAGCGCGAGAAATGTTTAGGATTTTGTAAAAATAGGTTCAAATTTTTTCTTAAAGACTACATAACATCGGCAAATGTTGTTGAAGTTGATTTAGTACAACATACTTGTGATCATTCAGGCAATGCCGGCTATACAATGGTTTACTAGGCTTTTTTGTACCCCTTAACTCGGTAGTCTTTTAAGTCTTTCTATCATTAAATCCTCTTATTATTGAATTTCAATCATGCACTTTTAATCATTTTACCACAAAACATGCATTAACCGGATCTTTGTTGGCTGACGTCGGTTCAGTTAACAATAAATCACACGCTTCCCACAAACAACTATGAAAAATATACTTGCATCCAAGAAAAATCGAAACAATAAGAAATAGAATGTCAGAAAATAGCCATAAAATCAATTATAAATATAAATTCACAATATAATCAATAATTAAAAACTCAGTTGCTTCATAATTAGCCATTTGAAGAAATTAATCGCACGTTCTTACGAGCTTATCAGGCACTACACAACTCTGTCCGGGAGACGTGCTGTCTTAATCTCGCAGCAATCGCTTCGTGTATCAACCTCTTTGTTTATGCTTGATGCGCCATAGGTCGGGTCGTTGAGTACGAGTATAAAAGATTGAGCACAGGGTAGAACTTAAGTAAAATAATAGTGTTTGTGAATAACATGAACATCTTATATCATTCTGCCATTTTTTGTTGTGCCTTTTCTGGAACAAAATAAGATTTTTAGTGCAAATTATAACTTATCTGCTTGTTAACGGGACGATCACTGTTTTGATTTGCGCAGTAAATTGGATGTCAATAGCAATAGCATACCAATGTACTACGCTATTCATGACTAGATCATGATTGGACAATACTATTGTGCATCAGGACTTGGTATTCGAGTGTAGGTAATTTTTGTAGCGGGCAGCTTACATACAGTAGAAGAGCAAGACCTTCCTCATTTTGAAGTTGCATTGTACTGAATTACCCGTATTTGAGCTATTTTAACATTTTTTGGTGGACAAAATTACCTGGTGGTGTTCAAAAGAGAATCAGTGCTTAATATTATACTAAGAAGCGTTGCAAAATTAACGCGTTTGAAGAATTAGGAGCAATACGGAGCCCTGCAGAATGAAGGCTATAGCCTCAGCGTTGCAAATGCATTCCAATATGTTCTTGAAAATGTCTATGAAATGGTAAATGACTTTAAAACAGATAGCCCATCTCATATTACGATCGTTTGATATGATGGTTTTCGAAGCCATCCGCAAACTAAACGAGTAAATATTAATTAAAACATAGCTCCACCTAACCACTTGCTGTTTTCTCCGCTACGTCCCTATCAGGCCTGGCTCGTGGCTAAATAAACAAACTGAAACGCTGCGTAACACCACATCGTTTTATAAAGTCTCCACGAGTCGAGTTCTTTTCCGCTTGCCCGTGTGTGTCCCGGTGTGCAGTGTCCTCGCTGCTGTATTCACCATGCTTCTGCTCCTTTACCATGTGGAGGTGATTTCAATTTTCAGTGACTTCGCTTCTTCGCTTCTTTCCGTTTTTATTCCAAGCCTACTCGCCTTAAACTCTTCCACCTTTACAGTGCAGTTCGTTCAAAACAGCCCGTAAAAAGCTACAATATATTACCGCCGATAGCAGAAACCACAATCCGCAGTGCTTGAGTGTATGTGCGTTCTTGAATTCTTTCTCAATTTCGTCGGAAAGGAGGGTTGAAATTGAAAGAACTTCTTCCGTTTTGCAGCAACCGAGAATTGTCGATGTAAGTTTTTCATCGAAAATGCTTCCTGCTTTCACGACACTCTCCTTGTCAGTGCCGTTCTCCTGTACCATGGAGCAGCAATATCAGACAAAAAGGTAGCAGCACAAAAAAGAAGGTAGCAGGTCTGAGTGTAGATAGGGAAGGCAGGCTTACGAAACGTTCTTTCGCAAAAGATAATGAGATTTTCGTGTCACCGTCACGTAGAGCCGACAGCGGCCACAAGCAAACAAAGTTTCGAAGCGCGTCCCAGCGGGAGCCGGCAAAGATTGCACGCAAGAATCATCAGCCGATAGTTCTGAAGCGCTGGCAAAGCAAGCATGTTTTACTCGCTTCCAAAACGGGAGGACAGTGAACTGAATCCTTCGTTAGAGCTGAGCATTTTGTTACACATGTACAGCGCACAACAAGAACAGGCAAGTCGTACGCACAATTGATGATGGTTGGTGATGGCTGGCGGAAAGGAGGGAAACCATGAAACTTCATTTTCCCCAAGAAACACGTTTGAATTTTGTGTACTGAAAACTTCCTCCCTAAAGGCTAGTTTTTCGGCACTTACGACCTTCGGTAATGGGGATAGGTAGACGATGGTGCTCCCTTTCCAAGGGACAGCAGGGAGAAACGACTCCCCAAAAGACCATAAATATTGAAGTTTATGGTAATTTAATTCTTTTGTTTCGATTTTTGCTCTGCGCGTGATTCCATGAGCTGCGTGTTACCGCGAAGCTAAAGAACGGTCCACTTACGTTCTCCCCGCTGAATCCGAAATTGAAAGGCCTTTACGGAAAGAGCGCTTTGAAGCAGAATTTTCGGCTCCGATGGCGTCTTACATGAAGCAAAAGCTGTTGGAGTTAATTTTTGTTTGCAGAATAAATTGCTATATCTAGGGACCCAAATGAATGCAAATTACAAGTGGACGTTATAGATAAACATACAATTATCTGGGAAACATATATTTTGCAAGTATAAGGTACTACGGCATACAATACTTGTAGCAAAACGAAACACCACACAAGCAGCACTCATTTAAATCATATCAGGTTCATGGGATATTAAACCACCATTCAATCGATTTCTTTGACTCTTTCCTTAAACGAGGTGCCATCATGAACAAAATGTTAATTAAATACGGATATTGTCGTTCATATAGCCATGACAATTTTCGTGCAATTGTTGTTTGAATAATGTGGTAGAAGAAAAATTTGACCGAGAGGCAATCATGGAATGAAGAGTTAAGAACGTTCTTCTTGTTATTCTCTGGCACTACTATTCTCTGGTTGGTCTGCTATTTCTAGCTTTCTATGACTTGCTTTTACCCGTAGCTGGTTAGTCAGTTAGGCGTTGAGAACGTTACCTATAAATATAGTAGTAAATAACGGTTGCATATTGGGTGCACTTTTATAAGCACAGCTTTTGTTGTTTTGCAGTTGGGGAATTAAACTGAGAAATAATTGCGTAGAAGTTAGGACAATGTCAAGACAAAAAAAAAAAAAACAGATGAGATTATCCACAATTTTCTTCTACTTCTGGGCCATCCAACATCAATAGGTATTGATCTCGTATGTGTTTACCTGTGAATTCTTTAAATTAATTAATAACCCATCGCTTTCTACTCGATTCGCGCTCGCGGGAATATGCCGGATCGAATTTGGTACCGGCTCTAGCGTGTCTTCGTCTTCGTTTATTTGTACTAACGTGCTAAGGAGTGCAATACCAGATTTGTTGTAATCTTATTGCAAAGAAATGTTTTGTAAAGCTGTTATCAAGCAAAGCTAAATTAACGTTTAGTCTGAATTGTGGCAGTTCTATCATATTCAGTTCACATTTTCAGAAAAAGAAAACTATGATGCCCAATGTAATATCATAGAAAACAATGGAAGAAAAAAACTGCAGTATGCCCAAAAAGAAGGGTAGCATATTATATTTTTACTTTATTATTGGATATGATTTCATGATAAACAGTATTTTGTTGTTCTTGTTACCTGCTAATAATGGGCTGCAACGCATGAGTTCGTTTATTTGGTAATTAATTTACGTTGGTCTTTAATGTATAACCTGAAGCGTCTTTTTTCACTGTTGAAAGTTGTAAACAGGTATACTTTTCTTGGCACACGGGCACAGCCATTGAGGCGGGATTTTACCAGGCAGTGTTCGACAACAACAACAACAACAACAATGTTCGATTTTTAGCCTGGCATCTCTTTTGATTTTACGTGAAGCGTATAGATTTGTTTCACTCGTTCCCGATGCCAGACCCAATCATGTATGTAGCAACTGCGAAGCCATAAAATTTCTACTCTCTCTCAGTTGGTGCAACTCTCCCGGAAAGAACGTGCAAGAACGAGATCAATGTATCTCTTGGAATGTTTATTGTACGCGCGCGCCATGACGTTGATGGTGGATATCGGCAATGATGGCTTCCGCTTCATTTTGTAAGTGTTGGTGCGAACAAGCTCACTGAACAACCATGCTAATTTCGATCATTCCGTTGGTCCCTGTGCGCACATTGTCTAGAGTTTGATATTGTTAGTGTTTATGGCAAATAACTGATAAATTACTACCCAATTATCAACACAATTAAATCTCGTAAACTAGCCGTGCCCACTCAAATGAATTCTGATCGAAAACGAGCAGGGTTGCTGGTCACGGTATGAAAAAAAAACACAAAACAAAAAAAGACAAAAATAAACCAAATGGCGGTAGAAAAGAAAAAAAAAACATTCACTTCAGTAATTAAGAAAGAAATGTGTAGCACCCACAGACGAAATACATTTTCCACCGCATGACTGTGTGTCTGCATGAGTAGTAAAAGAAGTAATAAAATGCTATAACAACGCTCCGTTTGTAATGCTCTATAATTGCTGCCCGTTTTGCTAACATATCCACACGTCTATCGTTTAGCGATCACCTATCAGGTATCGTAGCATTTCACTCAGTAAACAATTCAGGCAGTGGCAGGAAGCTAGCAAGTAATATACTCCTCAACATCTTTTCCATCCGATACTCAACATACTCAATATGGCAACGTTCAATAGCAGCACAGAAATTTCTCAATAGTTTAAAGCAAGAAATCAATAAAATACTGCCGGGATTGCCAACACCAAAGCATATCTTTCTCTGCTTCTGTGATAGCAAATAACAAGTTTTTCGTGATACATCTTCCTGTTAACTGTTTGCTAACAAAAACAGAAGTTTTTCGTCGGTAAAAAATTTGAAGCAAGAGTGTAGGAAACAACATGCTACCTTACCACCGTTGATGAACACGAATGAAATAATGAACCAGCAATTGCTTTTTACCAACGAGCAAACGAGCGGTTTAATGAATAAAAATAAATATTTATAAATGACAAAAGAGCTGATTCTGCATCGGAATGGTCCATTACCAAAGCCAGGGCTCTTCTGCCACAGAAACATGTTGAAACGTTTCTAATACCATAGACTTTGTGACTAGTGTGGGAGCAACAAAACGCCAGTGGCATAACTGAACGGAAACGTGATAGAAACAGAATAAAACGAAAAAGGAAAACAAATCGCGCTGTTGGTGACAGTGAACCAGAACAGGACAGGGAGATGTAATAAATTTGCCGTTCGGATGCATTTGCCTACCCGTCTGTGCATGAGTAGTTTGGGCGGTGGAACGACCAAGTAGCACTGAAGCTTTGCTTTTTTGTCTTTTGTCTGCGATTCCGATGGTACATCAAATTTAAATTTTACCGTCTTAATCATGCATTTGATGGATCATCATTCCGACCATCAAACTTGAGCAAATCGTTGATGGGCCGTCAACAATCTTTCAATGGCTGAATAGTCGTTCTAAGCCGGGAAACGAGGTGCTTCATATAGACCATCCGACCGATGCGAGTTGGAATTTTACTAGTGTACGTGTGAAGCATGCGTTGTCAAGAGGTAGAAGTGGTATGTTTTGCTCACATACAAGCACATCAAGTCGTTTGTGAAACCGCCTGACTGTCATTCAGATTTTGTTGTTGCTTGTTTCTTTCCCCTTTTCTGGCGAAGGCACAATGAAACTAGAAATTTTTCTAAACATATGGTTTCTTTTGCTACTGGTGTTTGTACCCGTAAGAAACCGAATAATTGCAACAATGTCTAATGTTTGGAGGAGTGTTTTGATTTGTTTCATGGCCCAGTGTGCATGTGTGTTTAGAAACCATGCAAACATATTTTATTGCCATACTGAATTTGCAACTCTATGCGCTCATCCTTTTTATGTTGTGTTGTTGTGTTTGTTTTGACATTGTAAAGACATGCCGAAATATGTGTTCGGAGTAGACTGGTGGCAGAGACGATAGCGATGCCAGTTTTCACTCGAAAGGGCCGTTTCCCGAATCGCGTGCGAACCGTCTCCCAGTACGCATGACCTGACTATCCTGCTCGTGGTAACATAAGTCAAGGAAAACAGTAATGACAGGCCAAGCACTCTTGCGGTAGTAGAGCCAAAACAAATGAAGACAGATCCGTTTGATTCTGTTCGTGCCAAGTCTGTGCGTTACTTTTACTCGGCGTTAAACCAATTGGTGCGCTTATATGTAGATACCAGATTTAAGAACGAGTAAAAGTATTCTTAAAAAATATATGTCTTCTTCATTGGCACTACAAACTCGCAAGGTCATGGCCTACTATTGTTAGCTTTCTGACTTAGTTTTATCCGCTGCAGGGTAGGCAGTCCTACATACGGGGAACCGGTCCGGACGGGATTCGATTCCCGTTCCTACCGTGTGAATAAATGAAATGCTTGATGACAATTGCATAAATATTGAACAGTGAAAATTGAGAATCACGAGTATTTTTTCAAATGAAGCAAGATTCTAATCATATCATCGAAGAGTGCTTGTCACTGTGGTATGCCATTTAATATGAGTCCTTTGCAATAATATCTTTCCAATAAAAGATAAAAAAAATTCAATTGTTTTTAAAGCCACGTTTTTATATTTAACTTTAAGAGAGAAGTATCTCAAGCTGTCATTTTATAAATTAAATAAAAAATAAACATAATGTGATTGTCTCTAAAAGATTCATCCTGTTCCAGCAACGTAATGAGGTGCATACGTGTAACAGCGTTACGTTTTGTTACGTAATAAATGGACTGTCCCTTGCTCTGCTTCTGCTCATACAAAGCTCAGGTGATCTTACATACAGAGGAATTGGTGTTGATTCTGTTGGATGCAAGATCACGTAGTGACTTAAAGTTTTTAACCTGTAAAAACATTATTGAGATGAATGATTTTTCTGTTGGTTTACTTTTGTATTTTCCACTTATCATTTGTGGTGAATTAAAGTCAGCTCGTTCAAAATCTGGTAAAGTTTATATTTATTTTGATTAATCCGATGCATAATCGCATTCACTGGACAAGCATTAGCATAGAGTTTTATAAATGTGAAGCAACGTTAATGGTAAATGATTTGTAGATGGCCTAGCAGCAGCCACACTCCTGTCATCTCTTCATAGATGATAAAGCCGCCTACGATAGAATAGCCAGGTTAAAACTATACGACTCAATGAGCTCAGTTGAAATCCCTGCCTAGCTTAGAAAGCTTATAAGAATTACAATGACCAACAGCATATGCCAGGTGAAGGTGGATGGAAAACTCTCAAGGCCCTTTGCTACCATCAAGGGCTTGAGCCCTAGAGACAGGCTTACTTGTGTTCTCTTCAATCTAGTGCTAGAGAGGGCCATTCGAGGCGTGCAGGCAAAAAACTTCAGGGACCATCTTCAAGGACCCAGTCAATCCAGATTATGGCATACGCTGATGACATAGATATCATAGGATCGAGGCTCTTCTATGTATGAGAAGCTAACTAAAGGGTTGAGCAGGTGGAACATCTGGTTCCAGATACAAGAGGAAGATACTCAGAAGGATTTTTGGTCGATGACAGTGACCTCACCATCGTCCAGCGAATTAGACTCGCCAGGCTCCGGTACAAGAGGAAGATACAAGAGGAAGATACTCAGATGGATTTTTGGTCGGTGACGTTGACCTACCCATCGTGCAGCCAGTTAGACTCGCCAGGCTCCGGTGGGCTGGTCATGTCATGAGAATAGCACCGGACGACCCAGATCGTAAAGTAAGGGTTGTTGATGCAAGCCAAAATCACGAATCGGTCGTAGCGCCTGATAAGTAAGTAAGTCCAGTCCAAGATGAGTTATTTTGAATTCATTGTTTCTAAAGCTGATAGTTTGATGCACAATTTATTTATTTATTCTAGTATTTTCCCCTTTATTTTTTAAATTAAGGAGAAGTTTTAAAAAGCACAATTTACAGAGTCATTTAAATTTATTGATGTAAACATGTATGTAGAATTTGTACAAGTGTTCAACTAGGAAACGTGTCTAATAAAATGTTATAACGACACGAAGAAAAAACACTTGAAACGAGGGAGCGGTGACCAATGGCCGAGGCGATTGCTGTGCTGGTCTCTACAAGACAGTACGAATCTAATTCGTTCCCCCGTAGTGAGAACTGCATATTTAACTAAGTGGTATCTATAAGCCTAGTAAGCAATTAGATGTGTCGCAAGACCCCGGACTCTAGGTTCCTAAATTGTTCCGTGTATCTCCGAAGGTTGCTATGACACGAATAAAAAAAAATCGAAAAGTTTTCAAATAACAATTTCGAAATTCGTGTTGAGGACGTAAATCACTGGTGTCCATGTAACGAAATCTGGGGCTCTTTATGACTCCAATATTTACTCGTAAACCAATATTCAATAAAGCAATTCTCAATACTATTAATTAATGAATAATAATAAGCCAGACAAGCTCAGTGCACCGGACTTTGTTTTTGCGCTACACGAGCAAATACAATATGTTTTGAAATGTAACAATTAAAACTGTAACAAGAGTGTAGTCCTCATTTTAGTCATACTTGATATCAAACATTGATGGATAATATTCATCACATCCCGTACGCAGGACTGTCTATCCAGCTACGGGTAAAACTAAGTCACAGAAAGCTAGTAATAGAAGGCCAAGACCTCACGAGGTTGTAGTGCCAAGAAGAAGAAGAAGAAGAAGAAAAAGAAGAAGAAAAAGAATAAGAAGAAAAAGAAGAAGAAGAAGAAGATTCATCACATATTAGGAATAACTTGAAGATTTCGATCAAACATTTTGAACCAAATGTTAGTGTCACCACTACGGTTGCCTTCGTATACTGGTGTTTGTTCAGTTATTCTGGCAAAGTAGGATCTATTATAGATTCATCCTAACTGCTTTAATGTTAGCTTTGTTGCAATCGCGGCCATGAACCAATGGTTTAGTAATAGTGGTTCAAGTATTTTAGAGCGGTCCGGTGGCAGTTGCGGCTGCGGTGTCTGTCTTTACACTGCAGGATCAGGTATTGAATCTCTTCTGTAATGTCTCCCTGGAAACAACACTGACTATCTAGCTATGGCTATACTCAGTTAATGCAGTCATTAATGGCAGGTATAAGAGTTTGGCTCTTACGAACAATTTAAAAGGAGAAGATATATTGAATCCATCGTTAAGTTAGATTTAAATACATCGAACGTGCTCAGCTTAAGAAAAGTATTTATTTCACATGATTATAAAGTTTTTTATAAACCACCTTGAAGAGAATAATAAATATTGAATTGCAGAAAACAGTGGTGCTTTTATTAAAATGAATGATATGGATAAAATCTAGATGAATATGCTTTGAATACTTCCTATAAATCGTTTTATAATTTACCTGTGAAACGAAATCAATATTATGCATTGCACGGAAAACAAAACAAAACTACACCACGCCATTAAATCATTTAGCAATTGAAGCAGAGCCATGCGTGTCAGTCGAGGATAAACTCGTGACATTTAAACAGGGTCTAGGCTTCATTTTACGAGCTATGGATCGTAAAATATTATATGCCCTAATAAAAATTATTCATTGAAAAGGATGGCGTGAAAGTTCTGTCTGCTGTGTTGTCGTTATTCTCCTTTGGTGTCTGTTTTCTGCATTAATCCCCTACAGTGTGTTTATATGTGCTGTGGTAAACGGTATTTTATTGTAGTTATAGATTTGGAAAGTATGCATTTAGTGAATGAAATAAATAAATTACTGGCGACTTGAAATCTACATTTTTCTGCTGTTAACCAAAGTTGATTTTGTAATAAATGGGTATGGGTAAAATAATCCAATTGGAATGCTTGCCAAAACTTTTACAAACAATAAGAACCAGCAACGAAAAATATGCGAATGAAGTGTGTAAAAAGAAAATAAAACCCAACCCCGCACATCAGTTGTTGGTGCTTACAATTATTACCACTAGGTAGTGCTGTGTGGAATCCCATGTTTTAAACGCATAAATTATTATTCGTGCTATCGATCAAAGTGAAAATCAAGTTATTCTTAACATTATTTTCCGGACATAAAAGTATGAAGATTTTATGTGTTTAAACGTAGAACAAATTTTGGTAATGTTGTGTTTTAATAAACTTTTCCAAATAAAATTTTTAACACTGTTATGTTATTCTCTTTCCAGGTACCCTTCGTAGAATTGGTCAACGAGCTCGGTTTTGTTAATTCACTGGTACGGAAATGTGCTATTCCTACTGATCCTTTACCATGAAAAAGTTGATGTGAAAGTTTTTAGTAATACGTGCAAAAATACGAGAAGATATGATATATGTGTTAAACGTGTGTGATTGGAAGCGAAGGTTGTTTGTGTATCTGTGCCAATAATAAATCGAATGCATTTGTTGTGCAGTTTGTGAAATCATTGTTTAAATAATATCTCGGAAAAAGAAAATAAAAAGTTATCTGAAGTGTTTATAAAAATCGCTAGCATTAAAGTGAGAGTAATGGTAGCTGTTAGCGTGTTGGAAAATTAATTTAACGGTGGGATCGTTTTCGGCAGTTGATAAGATAAAAGTGTATGTATAAAGCGGATATAGCATGTGCAGTACCAATGGCCAACTACACATGAGCATGATTCCTTAAGCAATGCCGCTTCTAATAAAAAACAAGGATAATATTGTTAAGGTAAGTTGAATGGAAATATCCATATTAAATGACTCATCATAAACTGATTCTATTATAATTATGACGGTGACGGTATAATCGGTGATTGATACAATGATGTCAATGTTTATTTATCTGTTAACTGTAGAGCGATTGATAATGATCTAAAGACGGCAGTAGGACATTGTAAAATGCCATAATCGTTTTACGATTGTAAAACGGTCAAAACTAATCAGATATACCATTGATAGATCCTCTGTGTGACTTCCCGTGTTGTGTACATTTTTATTATGTATCGACGAACTTTTTTCTCCTTTATTCCATCACCCATGAGTGTTACGGGTTTTCAATCTTTCTCACTATCATTCAAACTCTTTGTTTGTAAGATTTATAGATAGAATAGTTCACTATCGTTCCACGCGAATATGTCGGCCAACGATCATATTTATTGGTTTCGTTCCTTTCACATTGCCTTCTGCTTTTCAGTGAAGTGAGAGAAAAAGTGAAATGAACAAGAATAAAAAGGTATGCAACATACACAAATACCCTCGCTTAGGCAATACTCTCATGGATGGCGGTCGCTCATTGCTTGGTTGAAGCATCGAGGGTAGCAGGTTTTATGATAGAAATAAAAAGTTTTACAGGTTTTAAATTGTTTTATGTGCCTATTAATAGTTTCCCCACGGATTATAGTGTCCATGTACATGTATGAAGGATGTGTTGGCAGGAGGTGTGTATGTAATCATGTGAACTACTGGCGTTATGCTTCGCAACAACTCGTGAAAAGATAGCATCACACGAATTGGTGATAACAACATTGCTTGATAATTAATCAAAAATGGAAACAAATAATTTCATTGCATTGCTACGGCATATCGCGATAATTGGAATGAATGAATGTTTTCGATTGCGATGAATCTGCAATAAGTCTCTGTTCGCGCAGAACGCTTCGCAAGCGTTTTGTTGTCGAAGCGTGTTGAAGGAAGCGTGTTTGAAGCGAAGCTTTGCCATAAGGGTATGGCACAAAAGAAAAGGTAGAACAGATAGGAAGAAAGAACAAGAAGAAAGTCAGAACAAAAAATACACAACGTAGGAAAGGTCGATTGTAAGAAAGCTACGAATAAAAGTTGTAAAGTTCATATTTCAAAAATTACAAGCCTCGCAGAAAAGTAGTTTTGCGGTTAGCGCGAAACAGTCTCCAATGCATCCGTAATCGCATTATACCGTAACCTCTAATAAATGACAAGGCCGTTATGTTTTATGGACGATCCAATAGAGAAATAGGTAACACATGGCTATATGACACGGTCTGGACTGGGTTCAATTCTCGACCAGATACTTATTTGTAATACGACTCAGACTTTGAGGAAGTCTGCCAGTTCCATAGTTAAAGACCTTAAGTCAGTTCAACAACTGGAATAGTACTCGTGAACGTTCCCGATCCACTGAAGCTGCTTGCAAATTAGCATCTAGAAGGAAGAACAGTACGTCTATGTCAGGGAGGGCTATGGATTTGTACCGGAGTAGAATCAATACATTTATTGTTAGCCTCAACGCTTCTGCTTCGATTATTGCAATATTTGTACGAATTTTTTCTGCTTTGGAGCTACATATTTGAGTGATCTGTTTTGAAGTTTCTAACAATACCTTAACTATTGACATAGCTGTCCGATCGTGTTAAAAACCGGCTATTCTGACACCGCTCCTCTACCAGCGAAATTAATTTCAAATTAGTAGCCAACTGCTTGACTGAATCAAAAGTTTGATAAACATTTGACGACAAACTCATCCTAGATTTAAACCGTTTACTAACATTGAATAAACCATTCGAGCATATTCGATGACTACTGCATGACAACGATAACGTTAGGTGTCAAACAACCGATTGAATGGTTTGCAATTTGTTGTTCGATACTCAAAGTGGTCAATAAAATTAGCATAAATTATTATTTTGGTGGCTGCTACGAGACCCGAATATATAAAACAATTGCTATAAGATAGCCGGTTGGTGCAGACGTGTTAGTTTATTGCCTGTTTTAACGACAGTTTCGTTACTAGATACAATGGAACTCTATGATACAACAAGATTGCTTTGAAGACCAATTTTGCGAATTTTAATGCATCATACAGGTAATATTGAACCGGTTACATTAACCGTTTTGATTTTTGATTCTAACTAGTGCTCTACCTAGTGGGACTGTACTGTGGCCGAAGCGAAAACGAACTGGCCCCTTCCTCCGTAGCAAGCAACAAGGAACAAGAAGCGCCATCAAGTAGCAACAAAAAAACACCATTTAATAGATAGGATAGTATTAATTGGAACTGTATAAAATATTTATAACATGTTATGTTATATATAAATATGTTATGACATGCTCTAATTTTACATAAATGGAGGCGCCTGGTGCGTAATTGTACGCATAATATGTACTTTAAACATACACTTTCAAATATAGATATAGTCTAAAGTGGAATATTAACGTAGCACAACAATATTAACGAGAGGATAAACATTTTGCAACAGTAATTAGGGCGTCGTTTTTGGTGAACTGTAGTACTGATGGCATGTTTTTAATGCTGTACATATCATAAACATAAATGCGTTAGCATGATCGCGCAGCATAATTCAACTATAATAGTTGTTTCGATAACAGCTGCAATGCTTGCTAGGTAGCTGAAACTTGTGCAGAACCCTAAACTATAACTATTATAGCCATTGCGAGAAGTTGCGAGAAACCAATTCGAGCAGTTAAGTTGAATCGAACAATGGCAATCCTCTTATCTCTTTAATCCGATTTGAAACACGTCAGCTACGGTTAATATTCTCTCGGAAACATACCTTCACTATACAGTCACCTCACTCGGGAACTCGGCTGATGGTTGAGGCTGCATTTGTCTGCACCAACGTGAACACCAGCTTTTTTTGTTGAACCAGATAAATGCATTTCGTGTGTCTCTCTGAGAAGAGAGTAATCACGCGAAAGAGCGAACACGCGCCTTTGTAAAGCTGAGATTGTTAAACCATTTCTGAAGCCTCTCACCTCCTGGATATGCAGCCGATGCTATACTTTCTCTCTGTCTGATACTATGCATTGAGGATAAGAAAAAACGAACACACCGGTAATCGAAGCATACCGCTTGCAGATGCTCAACCCTCTCATTGGTGAGTGGGATCAAGAGCGACAATTCAAGTTCCTTTGAATTGTTCTACGAGCAAGGCTAGCACACCTATGTCAGTTGCTCAAGACTTCCTCCGGATGCAACAGAATGTGTGCGAAAGAGATGTGCGGTGCAGACCTGTGAGCGACCAAGAAGTGATCTCGATTCACTTGGTCACCGTAACCACAATCTCTATCCATCAAACGTATTAGTGTCGCGAAACCGTGTAGGAGCATGTGAATTGTACGTTCCAGCAAACCCGCGAACGGAAAGCATTTATTATCTGTGTGCATCAAGAGTGTTTGAAAGGCCAGAAAGAATGTGACAGCAAAAAATAAAGCTGTACAATTACATATCGCTTAAAACCCGCTTAAAACCCGGCTCCAACAACCGTGTTTAGAGGAAAGGAACGGTTTTGATAATCATTTCACCACGCGGATGATTTTACTGTTCAAAAAATGAAGTTCGTGGTGCGCAATGTGTAAATTTGGGCTCCGAGGTACTCATTTGCCAGGTTTCTGAGTGTCGCTCACGGGCAAGATCTCACCATAGGGGAAAATTCATCTTCATCATGGAAAGAGTTCCGTATTGTCGGACAGAACGAGACGGCTCATCTTCTTACGTCCGAGTGAACAAGAAAGTGAAAGAGTAGGCCTACACCACGGCTGCTAGACAGAGCTAACTCGTTGATTCTCTCGTTTTTTCTTGCACAATACGACAGATTGGTTAAAAATATCATTTTGCTTCGCTCGCTCTCTCGCGACAGAGAAGAAGTAATCTTCATCTCTCGCACTGGTTTTCCTCCTCATGCTTTGCGTTGTTATATGCGAAACTTTTGTATTGTGTCATAAACGAACTACTTGTCATAACGTAAACAACTTCGGACTTCTACGATCGCATTTTTATTATTATAATATTAATAACAGTAAAAATAAAGCAACACTCTGAAGCAGGCGTGCGATCGGGCGGGCAACTGCAGGAATAAACGCGACCGTAGTCGTGTTTTCTAAAATAGCCATCGTTTCCACGGCTTGCATAGGAAAACCGAATACCGTCGCATTTGATTTGGATCGTGATTTTTCGCATTATACTTAAAAAGTGTGACTAATATGCTCGAAACATTCATCGACAGATTATTGTAGCGCCCGGCACATATTTTATCTCAGTGTACATCTAATCGCTAACGAATTATGGGTTTAATGTCGAAATGACTAGTGAAATATAATCAGTGTGACGATCGTAGTGATTGCAATAAGTTCCTTTTGTAATATTGCGCCAAGCAGTACAAATCATTGCGTTAAAAAAAAGTGTTAACGAAAGTGGTGTTAGGCGGTACTGCTGTTATTGTAGCAGACGTGATATTCCTTAAAGGTCGATGTGTGGAAAAGCGAACACGGATGAAAAGCATGAGTGAATATAGTGATCAATGCACCAAACGTTTCAATGTTGAATTACACGAGTATGCATAGTGCTTAGAGAATTGGTTAGAAAAATTCACTGGACTGAAGTGGAGAAGCAAAACTATCACTTTTCATGTTTTCTTTGTGAATGTTGATGATCATTTTCACAAAATCGTATCAGCTGCCTAATCGTATGTAACTCGTCTGCATTTTCAAATAAAAATAGAACTGCTGTGGTGATACACAGCGCTGGAGCTGTTAAGAATAAACGAAAGTGATTAAAGGGTATTATCGGTTAACGTTTGACCAAAACTTGTGATTGCTGTGCGAAGTATCTTTAGTGGACATCGTCATCTACTGCAAAGATTGACCGTGACTCGCAACAATATTGCATAATTTGTAAGTGCATTATTTTATCCATTATGTACCATCAACTAACTACTGGTTCATTACTAACTCGGAGCTCTCGCTAATTCCTATTAACATTTCTAACTAAACCTGCCCCAGCTACGAGACGCTAGACGTCGGGAGTAGTCAACAGATCGACGTCACTCCTTTCCTATTGATACCGCTGCAAAATCTTTAGCTCTATATTCGCAATACCGTGCGCCCTTGGTGTACTCCAGGTGATGCGGTCATGTCAAAGTTTATAATCGATAGCATGCTACCGAAATACGCCCAGTTCCAGCCGTTCATTAGCTCTCAGATCTCATCACAGTCCATTTCCAACTCGAACTCGACAGTGTCGCAAACGCCAAACTCGGAAGGCAGTCCATTGACCACCGGTAGTGAAGGCAGCCCAAACTCGCCGCCAACCAGCAAAATGTATCCTTTTGTCTCAAACCACCCAACTACGCACACTAGCTACTCGACGATGCCAGGCTTCTCGGGTCTAGATGATAAATCGTGCAGGTAACCATGATCGTCGTGTATTTTGCGCAACTGGAATAAACGCGTCTCATATGTGAAAATCTGTCTTTTTCTATTTTATTTTATTGCATCATCACTTATCAGCAGTAGGTATACCGAAAGTGTGATGAACAGTTACCCACCGATGGGGGTTCCTGGTAGTGCCAGTATCGCACAGTTCTACCAACAGGCAGCAGCCGTGTCAGCCGCGTCAGCGGGAGTTGGCGTCGACTCGTTGGGATCTGCCTGCTCACAACTTTCTTCGTCCGTCGGCGGGGGACAGTCCGGACTGCCAGATATAACTCGTCATCCTTGGCTAGTAACTGGTGAGTAATATGATAAAAATATTTTTTTCTAAATCAAACATTTAGACAACCATGCACTGCAACTTAAACAAGAAATCGTTTTGTTATAAATAAGAGATAGCCTTTCAATGAAATAGCATCTATCGTCTTTTAACTTAAATGATTATTTAATGTAAATTTTCGTGCACATCCTTTGTTCTCCACATCATATATTTTCATTTATTTAAAGTGTAAGGCATTGTAAGATCTGTAGTCATAATTAAAAATAATATATGTTTTCTATGCACTCTGTAGTGCAACTTGTGAACGGTTAGAATCAGTTATGAAATGTATCTTTTTAGTTAGTACCTCAAAAATTTTGAAGAAGAAACTAGAATATGTCTATTTAATTGTGTTTCTTTACATAAAAAAGAGAAACCAAGGTTTTTGATTTGAATGATATCTTAGTTCAGTTAAAACAAACTAGATTCGGTTGACATACACTTATTCGTTAATTACCGATATTCAAACAACCATGTTAATATTCATATTATAGCGTTATTCTGTTAGTTCTGATCCATTAAATATTTCATCTTTTCTTTCGTTTATTTCTATCGCAACATTTTCTTAACAAAACGTCTGCGCTCTATTTACTGGCCTGCCGTCCTGTGTAGCATCGCAATCAGCTCTTCAGAAATTTGCAAGTACAGGTTAGTATTAACTGATATGCGTTCATTCATTCCCACACTATTTCTCACACTTGAACAAAAATAGCGTTATTTTGTAAGTTGTACTGAATGGTTTTTAATGCAGTTTGTGATAAGTAGGCATAGTTTGGATTTCAATGGAAAAACAATTATAGATTGGCTATACATGATGATCACACCAATACTATATGGGGAATACATACAGTCAAATGTGATAAAGATAAGATGTTTGAGAGAAGACGCCAAAATTGATTTTTCGAACTACCTAAACCAAATGTATTCAGTCAGCGCATTTCCTGTCCCCTTCCAAAAGGAAATCCTCACCATCCCAAAGAAACGCGCAAATTCGGTGACTAGTCGAAATTGTTAAGAAATAAAAAGAACAAGTGCTATTGTGTGTGTTGAAAGTATTCTGAAGATGTAATTTGTGCATTATCCGCATGATGTACCTTTTCAACAGCACATAAGATGTAGCAAAATTAGTTTTTAGTTTTGATTTTACTGTGTTATCAAATGTCGGTAGTTTTTAAACTCTATCTTTTTCATTACTACTATTTTCACAACCGATTTGGCCATTCATTCATTTGAGAGAACTCTTGAGACGATGAATGACAGAAAGTTTTATATTCACATGCGTTGATATTATCATATTGTTTGGGAGTGTGTTGAATATTTTATACAGCTCACCTACTCTCCCTAGTTTAGTCTTCGATGTGCGTGGGACAACACCGAATACAAACCGGCACAATGAGAAAGAGACCGATGAAATAGAACAAGAACGAACACAAACTTAGGAGGTACAGATTTTCACCACACTGGGTATCCTTAGATTATAAAAAAAACCTAACCGGGTACATTTACATTTGGGTCTTGCGTAACGAATCGTTGCTTGAATGTGTCTGACTAGAGGGTAGACGGAGAATGATTGTACATCCAGTTGGAGATTCCTCCGGCGAAGATTGAAAGTTAAGCTTAATTTATTCAAATTTATTTTCCAAATTTTAGTATTCCTATGCGACAGAATAGAACTTTAATTCTTGAATTTATGGTGATTTTGATATTAATATCAAGACACAGCGCCCTTGTATCACGCACTGAAGCAAAAGAAGATAGCATTTCTTGCCTTTGTGTTACGTCTGTCACATTTTAAAGTATTGTCACCTCGCTCTGGACCGTTTTACGTTGTGGTATTGGTGGGGTTTCAAACTGTTGTACTTGTGTATGAAGACTATAGCTGAGGCTACAAATAAAACTAGTCGGAACAGATTTTTGAGTTTCATAATTTAAGGAAGTCAACTTCTAAAAAGGTATGTTCAATATGAAGACACATACCATAGGAATAGTATGTTCAATATATAGTGCTGCGTAGCGATTACGCACATCTTTATATATTACTACTGACCCAGCGATCCGCTGGCGGTAACTTTTAAAAATGTATAATTTTTTGTTATGTTACACAAAATATTTATACCATAAAAAAGGATTAAAGACGTACAGCACTAACTGTTTCCTTTAAAGTAGCGTTAAAGCATAAGGTAAAACATACAAATTTCCAGCGCTTTCTCTTTTTGAAGGACAACGTTGAAAATTACAGATACATGTGCTTGAAGCTAGCAAATAAACGGTAGGAGAGAAATTGTTGGATCGGTTATTGTTCAAATTAGAAAGTGTCTGCACCACAGGATACTTCCAACGAGTTATTCAATACCGAAGCAAACAGTTAATTTGAAAGGATTGTCCTCGCACACATACATCTATCTTCCAACAGACATACGGAAGGTCCTTGTAAAAAACGTATACACAAACGCGCAAAAACAACCCTTCGAGTTCTTTGCTTTTCTGATATTCGTTTTATGAGGTTTGTACACCTTTCATAGGCCGACGCTGGGCGAAACATTCTTCGTCGTAGGTGACGCAATGAGCCCGAGTCCTCATGGGAAGCCTTATGCCTATCGTGTTCAGCCCAGCAGGAAGTAAGGTGGTTTATCGCTACGCATGCCGTCCGTTTGTCAAAACATAGCTAATGCCAGACTTTTATGCAACAGTAATATTGCCAATTGTTCCGTGCATAAAAGAAGCGAGCGGAAACTGCATGTCTAGGATTGATATCGTGGCGTTACCGTGACACAATGGTATCTCTAGCATCGCTGGTGCATACCAGCTACAGTTGCAGTGTGAAGCAACCCTTTAAGTGAGCTTATGTAACATATAAAAAGAAAGCATTCTAGTAATTTTAGTGCAGCATAAGTATTGCGCATTTTTATGATGTTCGTGTTTATTGGAAACAAAGAAAAATATTGTATGCTTTCTATGATAATCAAATATTCTCATATATTGCAATGAATTAACGCACAATCGAAAAATGTGTGAAACGAAACTAAACTATAAACAATAAACTTATTGTTGGGTTAGAGCTGGATTTTAAATTCATTTGTGGAACTCAATAACACTTTTACAGAACACTTTTCTTTGACATTGATTGCAGTTTGAAATGGGTGCACCAACTTTAAAGCTAGGATTAGTATTTCATACAACAAGAACGCGTGAGCGTGAGATTACGCGCTTGTGTTTTTATTTTGTTGAAAGTTATAGACAAACCCGCTCAAGATACTAACGATATTATACATGCAAAGGAACAAAACGATTGTTGTTATGGACTGTATCGATACGATGGAATATGAAATAAGTACGATCAAATATTCAGAAAGACAGGTATTCACTTTATGAACGTATGTTTAATGTATAAGCAGTGACAACGATTTATTTGACTTTAATTTCTATATCTTACAAAATTGCATACTTTTCTTTTCCTGTTTTCAGATTGGATGAGTAACCCGTTTGATCGAGTAGTTTGTGGTGACTTTGCAGGTAAGTAAGCATCTAATTTAAACATAGTATAGAAGTGTAAACATTTCATATCGCCGAGAGAGATGCAAATGCGCATCTACGACACGTTGGGTCTCTAAGGGTTTGTTGAACAAACTAACGCAAAGATGCATTTTGTGATTACAAAATAATACAACTTGTTGTCTCATTAACTGGTCCACACGTACGACCACTAGGAGGAGCAGCAAAAAATAAAAGAAATAAAATGTATTTCTCGTGAAGAAAAATATATCTCGGACGGAGGACGTGTAATAAATTTACGACATGAGAATATATAGATTCAACAAAAGCAAATTTGCCGCCATTTTCCTTTATGCGTCTACACCATCAAAACTGCCTGGACGCATGCCTTTTGTGCCCATTGCAGGACTCTTTCTACGAGAGCAAGATGAAGTTTCTTTGTGCTCTTGTTCTTTCCCCGTTCCCCTGCTGTCAGCATCATACCTCGATGGTCTGAAACATAGAACCCACTTTGATATGGCGGCATTGATCTGCTTTCTGATAGTTATTCCGCTGGAAAACTCAACTGGTTGAGCGTTTTCAAGGCAATCTTCATGCTTGCTTTCTTCTGCTTTTTTACACATTGTTCAACAGGAAGATTGAAGATACACGTTCAGCCGTGGAACCGACCACAACGAAATGAAATGTGAAGCATATCGTTGAAACTGGTTTTTGCTTAAAACGCGACGCATAGACTGGGTTTTATATACATGAAATTTTGAGTAAGAAAACGACTGTGTTGAACTATGAATATGTTTATAATGCCATTAGTCATAATGTTCAAGGAAAGTTTATAAAAAAATATTTTCATAAGCAATAAACGCATCCAAGGAACATTTTTGTCGTGTATTAATTATGAATAACAGGATTACATTAGAATGAAAAAGTTAAATTCGAGGTTAAATCTCAATCCACTACAACAACTTGAACTATCGTTATAAATGTAGTCCGATCGCATAGAACGGTATACAGCGTACCGAGAAAAAAAAATCATAGCTCATCTGTTTATGAGGATCGTAAATTTAACAGCTCTTCAGTAGCCGTAAATATCCATTTTATGACCACTCTCACACAATAGTATCTTTGAACGCACAGATTTGTGGACATGTTAGCAGCTTCAAAATATTTTTTTTTTGACTCTTAGCGACAAACACCTTATTCTACAGGAAATGTTGTGGGTTATGCGAAATAATTTAATGATTAATGGCACGGAGTCGCTCAGGATCGTTTGTTAGATATGATCGATTAAAATTTTGGGATTTTTGGCAGTTAACCAAAAGATTGCATATATTGGTTGACTGATGAATTTGTTGAAAATTAAACCAAAATCACCGAGTCCATTTCACATACCTTCATTAAATCATGAGTAAATGTGTATAACGCCATCATAGTGAGAATAGTGCTATTGATGCATCTGGCTACATCTGTTGTGCATGACATTGAAACAGACTGATCTGTTTGAACTTTATGACCCTTGCATCGTCTGGATCATCGTGATAATATTGATAATCATGGTAATATTGGAAAATGGTAAATAAATTCAGTAAAACAAATTAGAATCGGTAAGCAACCGTTCTATTTTATTTGCTCATTACACTACCTACACTATCATTAAACTTCATTACGCTATCTTTCAGATGTGATACTTCTTATTCTAAATGGTTTAAGGGTTGATAAGGATGTGGTTTACAGTAAAATTGCAAATGATGTATTGTAAATATTTACCTGCACACGTCTCGTATCACGAATTTAATGTAGGAATCCATACCAGGTTAAACGGAAATGGCTTGCAGCAATTTGTCAGATTTTTATGGTACGAACGATGGGTTAGAAAGTTTGCTAGGAAACATAACAATCTGCATAGAGCAGAACATAGGAATAGAAAACAAAGGAAATGGGAAGAGGTAGAATGAAGTTAAAAAAAAGTTTTAACGTTGGATCGCATTAACAGATCTTTGCGGTGTGACTGTTAAAAAGGTACTAAGAGGATAAACAATCAAGCTTTGCCGGGACGTCTTTAGGTTGCTTTCACTATGTGAAGTTATTCGACGAGCCTGTTCTTTAAATTTCTCTTTTTACTATCGATTCGATTGGTTCTATATTTATTTGGTGTTATTTTTCCGAGAGGATGTTTCCACTGTCCGTTGACCAATGCAGAGATCACATGTGATCAGATGTGTGTCGCACGTTGTCCTCCGAGTGTGTTGTATGTCTAATAATTTATTGACTTCTCTGGCGTGCCTTTGTATTTGTATTTTTGTGTTGGAAATAATCATGATCCATGGAATGTAATAGAAGAAAAAATATAGAAAACATTGATTCCGTCTTGAAAGTTAAACCGATTCTGAGAAATGTTTGTCTTGCTCTGTGCCTGTTGAAAAAGATTTACCTATAACATCTACACATAACTTATGGCGTAAATATTTATCTTGTGAACTATGCTTCCGATTTAGTTAGAATAAACATAAACAAACTAGTATTGTCACTGTTGGTAGATAATTTTTTTTTTTCATGTAGATCCGCCTGGACGTATTGCTACTGTTGGTAGATATATTATTGTATCATTTTACAATTGCACCTCAAGCCGGTAAGCAATGACGGTAATCACAAATACATTGAAAACAGTTTACGTTCTCGATATGCGGAAAGGAATATATAATATACAATCTTGAATACTTTTACAATATTGGTCTCTAATGCAACGTAGTTTTAAAAGTGCAAGATTCAAGTAAAACGTGGTTTATACGTCTCAGAATAATATATCCTAAATAAAAGTAGCCAGTTGTATCCACATTTATATTCCATCCTTTTCGACACCTGCTCTCTCGTAAGCAGGTGTGAGACAATCTCTTTGATGGTGTAAGTGTATATATTTTTATCGCATGCGCATAAAAAGAAATCAATAACAGTTTTAGTTGTATTTCGACACCTACAGCTTCGGCGTCCTAGCATGCATTCAGAGAAAAGAAAGAGAATTTCTAATCAGAAATGTTCCCCTTGCGTGAAATGCGCTTTTTAAATGTTAGATAGGGTATACAATTTGAAAGTTCTATGTAGTTATGCCGTAACAGAAACAAAAGCTTACAAATTTGTGCTAATCGTGCTAAAGCCAAAGTAAGGCTGACCCATGTTGGCCTCCACAAAAGAACAAAAGCGTTGTAATCTTTTGGACGGTTGTTGAAATATTGTTAGACATTTTTGTTATTTGTTAGTCTAAATAGTTTCCGCCCATCCTCACCAAAATATACATGTAGAAAAGCTATCGTAAATGTGCTTTTCTCAACTTTGAGAGTTGTAGTTTGCATTGTTCACAGCATCTCGTTTGTTAGACGTGGAATGTTGGCAGTATTGGTCAAAAATCATAGCAAAACTGTCGTAAAATGACTACAGCGCGTGAAACAGTTATGATGGGTGATGTTTTTTTTGCACTCATCTGCTCTATGCTTCATTTCTCTCAGTGTACGCTCAATCAGTGCTCTCCTGCTGCATCACATGAAAATCGATTTTTCTCCTCAGTTGTATCTATCTTTTGCCCTCTCGCTAAATCTAGATATGCATGCAACTTCCAGGAAATGTTGGTGTCTGTTTTGTGGCGCGTCCAAAGATTCACTTTAATGCCACGCCCAGATGGGGAATTTACTGGTGTAATGACGACATTCTTTCATTTCGCGCACTGATCGTTTTCATATTTCTTTGTCTGTAAATTTCTTTTCCTGTTTAGTTTTGGTTTCTGTGACCGATTGTTGGACGCTCTATGGGATGGGATAATGTTTGTAAATATTATGTCTTTTAGTTCGCTTATTATTTCAATAGAGATTAGATACTCGAAACTGACATACAAATATATTGCCTCTTCATGTAAAGCAAACGCTACAGTATGACATAGATTAATAATATTGAAAGCTACATTGTGCGTACATACATTTATAAAAATAGAAAGTTCAGCTGTAAGCTTTTTAAATAACTAAGAATCTCCGAGATTGATGGATTTTACATGTGTGTCTTCAAAATGTAGAACATTGGTTGGTTTTTTTTTACTTTTAGTTTCCCAATACATGGTTGGGCAGGATAGGCAATGCTTTAAAGCGGTGAGAGATTACTTAGCATTAAGGATGTATTGCAGAACCGAACCGAGCACATAAAAATGTGTAACATTTTGTTGAATGTAACACAGTGTTGTATGAAATTCTCGCTAATTTCAGCAACGATTGAAAACATTTTTATTCATTTCTATCACACTCAAATTGATCGTTTACTTGTTTTTAAGATCGTTTTGTTTGGTATGTTTACAATTAAGTTATAATAAATTATTCCTCTTTCCCATGAGTCTCGGGAATATCTGCTCGCTCACAAATAACAAGCACTGGAAAGCCTCGGTCGACACAACGTCTGGAATCGAATGGTAAATATTTAGATATCCATTACCCGACGTTGGTCTCATTACCGCCTTCCGCGCGGAAGATACACCTTTCCACCTTTGGAAAATGCTCGTTCCCAACTAGTGGAGCAACTATGCATAGCAGACAAAATGTAACCATCTTCTATTACAATCATAACAAATAACATTGTTCGCTAATGGGGTGTACAGTTTGTTTTGGTTCGCTTTTCCTGTTTCACGGGCCGAATGTTACTGCACCCGAGTGTCGATGGTAACTGTTTGTTGCAATAGCAGTTTAAACTCATTATGGTTAATCAAGAAAATTGAATTCATTTATATTTGATGTCCTATTAAAAACACCACCTGAGCAATAACAAGCTTTCTTATTTCAAGATCCACTGGTTTTGGTTAGTTTGTTTTTGTTTTTCACTGCCTTCATAGCTCAATTGTAATTTGTTGCTTTTGTGTCATCCGTCCCGGCTGCTTTCCATTTGTGTGGCATGGTGATACTTACTTTTGATTTTATTTTCCCATTTGTACATTGCATGTTTTTCGTGCGGACACAATAATTTTTGCTTTAATTTTTATAGTCAAAGTTGATAGTAAATAAGCTTGTGTTTGTCTGAGTCTGTGTCTACCTCATGTTTTATGGTTGGTTGGTTCAGACTAGAAACGAAAGCATAACATGTAGTGGTATGTTTATGCCGCTGGTGCATATTTAAATGCAAATAGTTAGTGCTGGGATTCGTAAGAGTGTTGGTCAACGTACCAAATAAATTTAAATGTATTCCAAATATTCTGTTTTTAAAACAATTAGAAAAATTATACCTGTCTTTCCGATACCAAGTTCCGTCGGCATTTGTTTCTCTGGAATAGAACAAGATTCATGCTTTTATCATACCATAACCGGTTCATCTACTTAATTTACTATCCTACATTCTACAGTATGTAACATTATTGCATTTTTAAACTAAAATTTAACGAATTTATTTCTTGCCTTAAAAATGATAAAACGAATTTAAACACTTGTTATTTGGACTTTTGTTTTCTAGTTGTAAGCAATCTGAACGTTGTGCACAAACACAACCAGTAAAATACATTTTGTGTGTATGTTCAAGGCTCTGGCTGACGTTTTTTCTGCAGCATTTAGAGAATGTAGTAATGGTTCGCTTTAATATAAATGCAAATTCTTGTCACTCTTCATCACGTATTCCCTCTTTGTCCCTCAAGACCAGCATGACGTCCATACCCTGCTATTGTATTTGCTCAGTACCAGAAGAAAAATTCCAATTAACTCTACAACGTCGTACTACGCTTTGCGGCACACTAACGTGTTCCGCTTGAACATACGAAACCCTTACATGAAGGGAGCCGAGGGAAAGCAAAAATGGCCACTGATTCTGACGTACCAATCAGAAAATGAATGTGATTCTTCAGGAAACCATTTCGTTTTGGGGACCATGGACCACAGTTCAGCTCATTCTGTTTGAGGGTGTGATAATTTAATATCGCCAGTCTATTCCAGGCCATACCAAAACCTTTGGATGGTCCGGCTGTTTTTTTGGATGATGCGTGCTAACTGAAATTAATTGTGGTTTCCAATTCCATATTTCTTCGTATTTTTCCAGTTTAGTTTGACTCTCATAGAAATAGTTTGTTTCACAAAGTTTATAGATCCATTACATTGACAAAAGCATGGAAGAAGAGATGTTTTTAAGGATGCGTTTTGTTTTGTTTTTTTTTGTTTAGGTTTTTCTATTACTTTCAAGTGCATATGAAGTATTAAAGCCATTTTGCTTAAGTATACTGATGCTCGTCTATGTTTTGGGAATGTATGCATCACTCCCATTATGTTTGTCTTAATGTAGAAAAGGGGATTTTCTTAAAACCATATGCGCTCTATGCGAATGTACAAGCAACCCCTAGAATTCAGGGGGAAGAAACGTTCGCTGAAAACAAAGGTAAAGGGAAAGTCAATGCGTCGTCGACTCATTTTGATCACACAAAATTGGGGGAGAGCCGTGTTTGCTGCTAAGCAGGAATAAGTTTTGAGCAAATTAAATCGCACGTGGAAATGACACTTATTTATGGCTATCCCTCGAAGCCAGGGGACAATGGGTTTTCTCAGCTAGGCAAAAGAGGCCGTTCAGATCAACAAAGATATTCAACAATTGTACACAGCTGATCCTCCCATCGGGTCAATACCCTTCTGCGGCAGTGTCAGAATCGAATTCAGGCTTGGTCCATAAATAAAACATTGGAGCAAGCCAACGCCATTGCATGTTGCAGAGGAGAACACTTAAAAAGTGTACGTTTACATATGTATTGAGCGGAGCTGCGTAAAGGGAAAAACGTCACAACAAATTAAAAATAATGGTTTTTTTTTTATAAAAAGATGATCAAGAACAACAACAAATCATAGTAAAATCACGTTCGAAATAGTTTGAAACATATTAACATATATATCTTTCTTTTTTAAGCCTTAGCTCAGCTTCTACTTGAGATTAGCATGATAAAGCAAGTTATATTGTCTAAAATGATCGATGAATTGTTACTTCTTCTTGGAACAGTTAGATGATTTAAGAAACATATATTAATGATTACCAGGCTTACTCTGGCTGATAAACTCTGCCGTCGTTACGGGAAAAAGGGCCAAAGGACCATTCCAATTGTCACTGGTGCTATGGGATAGAAAAGCGTGTTCTTACACATGTTTGTGAATACAATGAAGTAACATTGTTTCATTACATTTATAACGCGAATGGTCATAGGACGAAATATTTCTCTGCAACTTCTCCTATATCAAAGGCGCCACAAGGCAATGTACTGTTAGATTGTGGTTAAAATGTAACAATGACGCTATTATTAAATAAACATTAAAGTGTTAAGGGAAAGCCTTCGAAAATAAATAGTTTGTTTCATGCCTACCATATTGCATCTCTTTGTTACTGTTACAAATGGTATAATGTGTTTATACTTCTGTGAGAACAGATCAGAACTCAACACATTGCTTTTAAGCAAATGGTTTAGTGATTATGCTATGGATGCCTTTTATTCTTTAGCTTTGGTACATAGTATCACAATACTTAGCATTATGTGTTAGACGAATGGACTAGCCATGAACGTTTTTATGGATGTTCCAAAATCATGGAAGTGTAGATGATTTGGCATATGGTTTATGTTCAAACGGTAAGCATACAAAATCGCACTTTGCAGACAGGTCGTTGTTTGCTTGCATTGGTTGTCCGACAATGAAATACTGTGCACACATGTAATATTCATTACGATACGCCAGAAAGTTAGAGACAACACAACAATAACAAAATTACACAGCAAAATTCAAGGCGAAAAACTGCTTGAAGGTGTACGAAACAGTCGGCACTAGGGTTGACAATAATTGGTTTTATGATGGTTATAATATAATCAACAACGTGAACACGTGGTTTTATGTTCTCATTACCACTTTCTATTCACGAAGGCATGGCTGGTGTCGGCTATTACTCTTAGCAAGTGCATTCTTTGAATGCCTGGCCTCAATGGAATACATTTGTACTCATTTGCTAGCGTGTCAAAGACCGTTTGCAGTGGTCAATTCGATGCGGATGGAGTAAGCGTATGAGCGTTTGATGCATGGTAGGCGCGTCATAAATAACACTGTTTTACGACAAACCACCAATGTTGAGCGCTTCGTTTTCAGAACCATAAGCGTAACTTGTCTTAGGTCAGTTACTGATATAGTACTGTGAAAGTAAGCATTGATTATTATATCGATTTCATTAACCGCCGTCAGGCTTCAGTATCATTTCAAATCAATGTATTGTGAAGGAAGAGCTTGTTTCCTTTGATTATATTTAGGGTTGGCAATATGCAGGCATATAAAATGGCGACATGCTTCAGAATGATTTTGTTTAAATGTTAATTGTCCGTTCACATTCACTTCTTCCAGAGACATATCGTTGTGACGGATCGCAACTTTTAAAGTATCGGTGGATACTCAGTATAACTGCATTTCAGTCCATCAACTTAACGGTTTATAGAAATTTCTACAATATGGTGTTAACAAACAAACAACGATCTCCATAGGTTTCGTATGATTCCCTTAGGTAACATATATCGTTCGAATCCGTTAGCGCAATGGTGCCATCCAGAGAAGCATTTGTAGGTTTTGGTTTTTGGGAATGCAGATTGGGGTAAACTATGACTTCATCAGACATGGAAGGACGTAAGCAGTAGGATCTGTGCCTTCCTTCGATGAGCTCCATTGCGAAAGAATTTAATATCAGACGGTCATAAATATTGCTCTAGCCGCATTTTCCTACTTGCCCGATGACGGCTTTCTTCACCCTTAGATGCTTCCTACAGGAAAACATTAACTTTCTCCTTTTAGTACAGTCCTTCACCGTTTTCGTTGCTCTTTCACTCGAGGGGTTAAACATATTACAGCAATTCCCTGTAGTCTCACTGATAGTGGAATGTCAACAATTTACGACCATCATATTTCATCATCAGCAGGGGAAATTCGAGCTAACCACACTTCTCTTAACTTTGGACACACCTTCGTGTGCCGTCTCGCTGTGGCTTTTGAGCGAACAACAGCAAGCCGTCAAGAGCGACGGGCGATAGCAATTTGGTGTTCAACATGCTCTCTTCTTTGTCACAGAAGGAAAGCATAGTATGTCGTACGCTGAGGTGTGAAAGCGGCCATTTTTAGTCAATTAATAGGTGCTTAAGAATAGAACCAATGTAGCATTTTCTTTAAACTTGAACTGGGTGCCCAACGATGAGGAGAAAGCAAAATGACAAAACACTTTCTTGTGCTCTTAGCCGAAACCGTTTAGACGTTGAGTCTATTCCATTCGAGCACATGTTTGCTTTGTGTTTTCTTTATACAACTCATGTTCAATTTTAAATGTGCTCTGATCGGTCCAATGCTTTGCTTCAGGCCACGCTTGGAACATAAATTGAAAATGTTTACAAAAGTTTCTTTGATTAATTTGATGAGACGGAGGCTTTTTAAATTGGCTTTACAGAATTGTTACTACGTGTACCGTGTGGTGTGAGGTTGGGTAAACTGTATAGGACGTATCAATGATATATTTTATAAGAAACGCTTTAGCATCAAGCAATGGTAGAGCAAACGAAGCGAAATGTCTTTCTTCAGAGCAACTTTCCTCCGTTCTAGGTCCCAACGGATGTCCACGCCGGCGCGGTCGTCAAACCTACACACGGTTTCAGACACTTGAGCTGGAGAAGGAATTCCATTTCAATCACTATCTCACCCGCCGACGAAGAATCGAAATTGCGCATGCCTTGTGTCTAACGGAGCGACAGATTAAAATCTGGTTCCAAAACCGTCGAATGAAATTAAAGAAAGAGCTTCGTGCAGTCAAAGAAATCAACGAACAGGTACGAAACATTCTCGAGTATTGATTATGGAATTGCATCGCATATCAACGATTGATTTTTTTCATCATAATTACACAAAAAAAATCGACAACGTCTTGTCCTTTTATTCCTCTCTCTCTCTCTTTAATAGGCCCGACGTGAGCGCGAGGAGCAAGACAAAATGAAAAACGAATCGCTTAAATCCGCCCAACAGCATCACAGCCAAAAACAAGCCCAACAAGACCACACGATTGTTGGCTCGCAGCAGAGCAGTAACGGTCCAGGAACTGGTGGTGGGGCTGGTGGTGCGGGTAGTGCTGGAAGCGGCGGTAGTACTGGAAACCTCGGGAGCCACCTGCACCATCCGTCAATCGTTTCGCAGAACGATCTTTGCATTGGTTGTCCGACAATGAAATACTGTGCACACATGTAATATTCATTACGATACGCCAGAAAGTTAGAGACAACACAACAATAACAAAATTACACAGCAAAATTCAAGGCGAAAAACTGCTTGAAGGTGTACGAAACAGTCGGCACTAGGGTTGACAATAATTGGTTTTATGATGGTTATAATATAATCAACAACGTGAACACGTGGTTTTATGTTCTCATTACCACTTTCTATTCACGAAGGCATGGCTGGTGTCGGCTATTACTCTTAGCAAGTGCATTCTTTGAATGCCTGGCCTCAATGGAATACATTTGTACTCATTTGCTAGCGTGTCAAAGACCGTTTGCAGTGGTCAATTCGATGCGGATGGAGTAAGCGTATGAGCGTTTGATGCATGGTAGGCGCGTCATAAATAACACTGTTTTACGACAAACCACCAATGTTGAGCGCTTCGTTTTCAGAACCATAAGCGTAACTTGTCTTAGGTCAGTTACTGATATAGTACTGTGAAAGTAAGCATTGATTATTATATCGATTTCATTAACCGCCGTCAGGCTTCAGTATCATTTCAAATCAATGTATTGTGAAGGAAGAGCTTGTTTCCTTTGATTATATTTAGGGTTGGCAATATGCAGGCATATAAAATGGCGACATGCTTCAGAATGATTTTGTTTAAATGTTAATTGTCCGTTCACATTCACTTCTTCCAGAGACATATCGTTGTGACGGATCGCAACTTTTAAAGTATCGGTGGATACTCAGTATAACTGCATTTCAGTCCATCAACTTAACGGTTTATAGAAATTTCTACAATATGGTGTTAACAAACAAACAACGATCTCCATAGGTTTCGTATGATTCCCTTAGGTAACATATATCGTTCGAATCCGTTAGCGCAATGGTGCCATCCAGAGAAGCATTTGTAGGTTTTGGTTTTTGGGAATGCAGATTGGGGTAAACTATGACTTCATCAGACATGGAAGGACGTAAGCAGTAGGATCTGTGCCTTCCTTCGATGAGCTCCATTGCGAAAGAATTTAATATCAGACGGTCATAAATATTGCTCTAGCCGCATTTTCCTACTTGCCCGATGACGGCTTTCTTCACCCTTAGATGCTTCCTACAGGAAAACATTAACTTTCTCCTTTTAGTACAGTCCTTCACCGTTTTCGTTGCTCTTTCACTCGAGGGGTTAAACATATTACAGCAATTCCCTGTAGTCTCACTGATAGTGGAATGTCAACAATTTACGACCATCATATTTCATCATCAGCAGGGGAAATTCGAGCTAACCACACTTCTCTTAACTTTGGACACACCTTCGTGTGCCGTCTCGCTGTGGCTTTTGAGCGAACAACAGCAAGCCGTCAAGAGCGACGGGCGATAGCAATTTGGTGTTCAACATGCTCTCTTCTTTGTCACAGAAGGAAAGCATAGTATGTCGTACGCTGAGGTGTGAAAGCGGCCATTTTTAGTCAATTAATAGGTGCTTAAGAATAGAACCAATGTAGCATTTTCTTTAAACTTGAACTGGGTGCCCAACGATGAGGAGAAAGCAAAATGACAAAACACTTTCTTGTGCTCTTAGCCGAAACCGTTTAGACGTTGAGTCTATTCCATTCGAGCACATGTTTGCTTTGTGTTTTCTTTATACAACTCATGTTCAATTTTAAATGTGCTCTGATCGGTCCAATGCTTTGCTTCAGGCCACGCTTGGAACATAAATTGAAAATGTTTACAAAAGTTTCTTTGATTAATTTGATGAGACGGAGGCTTTTTAAATTGGCTTTACAGAATTGTTACTACGTGTACCGTGTGGTGTGAGGTTGGGTAAACTGTATAGGACGTATCAATGATATATTTTATAAAAAACGCTTTAGCATCAAGCAATGGTAGAGCAAACGAAGCGAAATGTCTTTCTTCAGAGCAACTTTCCTCCGTTCTAGGTCCCAACGGATGTCCACGCCGGCGCGGTCGTCAAACCTACACACGGTTTCAGACACTTGAGCTGGAGAAGGAATTCCATTTCAATCACTATCTCACCCGCCGACGAAGAATCGAAATTGCGCATGCCTTGTGTCTAACGGAGCGACAGATTAAAATCTGGTTCCAAAACCGTCGAATGAAATTAAAGAAAGAGCTTCGTGCAGTCAAAGAAATCAACGAACAGGTACGAAACATTCTCGAGTATTGATTATGGAATTGCATCGCATATCAACGATTGATTTTTTATCATAATTACACAAAAAAAAATCGACAACGTCTTGTCCTTTTATTTCTCCTCTCTCTCTTTAATAGGCCCGACGTGAGCGCGAGGAGCAAGACAAAATGAAAAACGAATCGCTTAAATCCGCCCAACAGCATCACAGCCAAAAACAAGCCCAACAAGACCACACGATTGTTGGCTCGCAGCAGAGCAGTAACGGTCCAGGAACTGGTGGTGGGGCTGGTGGTGCGGGTAGTGCTGGAAGCGGCGGTAGTACTGGAAACCTCGGGAGCCACCTGCACCATCCGTCAATCGTTTCGCAGAACGATCTGAAACTTGGACTTGGCGGCATGGGCGTCGGCGTCGGAGGGAATCTCAGTATGATGGGAGGTCTGGATAATAAAACGAATCAAGACATCCTGAAAGCAGTTAGTAAAGTTCATTCCTAAGCCTACCCATACCAAAACCAATCTAAAAGAAAGACTTGTGTCTTTCAGTACCTTCCGCTTTCACATTTTATATAATCGCTCGTGCAACTTTTTTGAATTTGGACAAATTTTCATTTTGTGCTTCGACTCAGTTATGCCTCGCCTAATTAGAAATGGCTAACTAGAGCTCCTTGCTTTATTTTAAATTTAATAATTATTATTCACTGTTTATTGATGCTTGATTTTTAGTCATTTTCATTGTTACGTGGCAGTTTGCAACTGTCTTTGCTATACAGTTTTAGTCTATTTGTGTAATGCCATTAATATACCTTACTGAGTTGCGTATTTGTTTTTGGTTGCATAGGTATGATATATTTTTTTATTCAATAATAGCTTTGAATGAAGAACAGAATGAAAACTATAGAGTATTTGATTACGACCTTATGACATTATTCGACAAGCACGCAAAACCATGGAACTAAAGTTTCTTTTCTATGAACCGCTATTTTTCTCTCTTACAGGTTATGCAACATAATAAGCGATGGGATTAATTTTATTTTCGAATGTTTAAAATACTCCATTGAAAAACTTGTAAACATGAACTCTACTGTAACACACTATGAAGCAATCATACTGTATCAAAGATCTCTTGTTAGTTGGAGAAAATTCAGATGGACATCATTCGGATAATGTACTTTTTGCGAACCTATTATGTTGAGCCAAACCATGTCAACCACTACTCCTGAGCATCCTTTTTCCTCACAACTACTAACAGCTTATGGATTGTGTCTACGTTCATTGTATTTTATTCTCTTCTTTTCTACAATTAATTCTTTCTTTTTCTCTTTCTTTTCATTACTCTTAAATGTACCCGTTGTCCTAATTATGATTGTTTTGATTGGTGTCCTCTCGATGATCACAATTTAAAATCATCTGTGATCAAAATACGCTGAAATATTTTCCAACTGCAGCACAAACTTGAATACTAGCTATGACTGGTCGATTTTAAAGCATTGTTACACATACACACTCCTGCCCAATCAAACAATCGTACCCGCAGATGCTCTACAACAGTGAAACGAAAAGTGCATCACAGGCAAAACAGCTACTATAAAGTTGACAAAAATAGACTTCGAAAACGCAAAACTCCTCTGCAACTCTTCTCCACACCCAATGGAATTAAGGACTTACAGCAACAGTTAAGGATCCCGCAAAGCAGCCGTAATAGCGTATTGGATAAATGATGTACCTTCAAAAGTACAAGCTGCCAATTACAAGAAAGTGTTGAAACATACGATACAATGGAATTTCCATCAAATCACAACGTTAAGCAAAACAAAATAACACAACACTGTTGAAAACGAATGTAATAGTCACACTCAAATCAATAGCCGGACGATCATGGTGAAATATGATAAGCATCATACCAAGTTCAGAAGAAAAGTAAACCAGATCAGAGCTGCAGAGCTCGACCAGAAAAATCTAAAGAATAGACAACTATGATTGTCTATACGTATTTTGCCACACAGCCAACTACTGATGTAAGTATGTTTTGTAACGTAATAAAAAAGGGCAAAACAATAGTAAACCACTGTAACGAAACGAAGCAGTACGAAACTTAACGCAGAAAACGTAAATCGATAGGTGCATAATAATAAGATAGAAAACAAATGAACAAATATACGTACTAGAATGTAAGAAACAGATAACTATTTCTATCCTAATTGCGATTCCTACTGTACTGAAGTAGATGGTATGCTTGAGTAACGAATCAATGCCACCTATCCCTTTCCTTATCGAAACAATTTTCCTTATGAGTTAAACGATCCAGTGTCCAACGTGTAATTTAGGTTCTAATTAATATTAATAATATGATCATAGCTGAATTACACTGTACCCGCAATAAATGAGAAGCGTATTGAAATCGGACAGCTATGTCCTGTAAGACTATACCTTTCTCTTCAATTGACCTAGTACTACGTATGTAGTTCGATTATAAGAAACCAGCGTTTTCTCATCTAGAGAAGTTCATAAAACTTGGGCGTGAAAAAGCGTACATTTTCACATTCAACACATGTTAAGCTACGTCTTTTTCGTCGAATCAAAATGTCTCAATGTCTGAAAACAAACAAAATGTTAAATTAAATTAATCATTCTCAAGCTTAACATGATCGTTAATACCATAGGGTACATTTTTGTTTAGTTTTTTTTCATGGAACTAAAGTTTCTTTTCTATGAACCGCTATTTTTCTCTCTTACAGGTTATGCAACATAATAAGCGATGGGATTAATTTTATTTTCGAATGTTTAAAATACTCCATTGAAAAACTTGTAAACATGAACTCTACTGTAACACACTATGAAGCAATCATACTGTATCAAAGATCTCTTGTTAGTTGGAGAAAATTCAGATGGACATCATTCGGATAATGTACTTTTTGCGAACCTATTATGTTGAGCCAAACAATGTCAACCACTACTCCTGAACATCCTTTTTCCTCACAACTACTAACAGCTTATGGATTGTGTCTACGTTCATTGTATTTTATTCTCTTCTTTTCTACAATTAATTCTTTCTTTTTCTCTTTCTTTTCATTACTCTTAAATGTACCCGTTGTCCTAATTATGATTGTTTTGATTGGTGTCCTCTCGATGATCACAATTTAAAATCATCTGTGATCAAAATACGCTGAAATATTTTCCAACTGCAGCACAAACTTGAATACTAGCTATGACTGGTCGATTTTAAAGCATTGTTACACATACACACTCCTGCCCAATCAAACAATCGTACCCGCAGATGCTCTACAACAGTGAAACGAAAAGTGCATCACAGGCAAAACAGCTACTATAAAGTTGACAAAAATAGACTTCGAAAACGCAAAACTCCTCTGCAACTCTTCTCCACACCCAATGGAATTAAGGACTTACAGCAACAGTTAAGGATCCCGCAAAGCAGCCGTAATAGCGTATTGGATAAATGATGTACCTTCAAAAGTACAAGCTGCCAATTACAAGAAAGTGTTGAAACATACGATACAATGGAATTTCCATCAAATCACAACGTTAAGCAAAACAAAATAACACAACACTGTTGAAAACGAATGTAATAGTCACACTCAAATCAATAGCCGGACGATCATGGTGAAATATGATAAGCATCATACCAAGTTCAGAAGAAAAGTAAACCAGATCAGAGCTGCAGAGCTCGACCAGAAAAATCTAAAGAATAGACAACTATGATTGTCTATACGTATTTTGCCACACAGCCAACTACTGATGTAAGTATGTTTTGTAACGTAATAAAAAAGGGCAAAACAATAGTAAACCACTGTAACGAAACGAAGCAGTACGAAACTTAACGCAGAAAACGTAAATCGATAGGTGCATAATAATAAGATAGAAAACAAATGAACAAATATACGTACTAGAATGTAAGAAACAGATAACTATTTCTATCCTAATTGCGATTCCTACTGTACTGAAGTAGATGGTATGCTTGAGTAACGAATCAATGCCACCTATCCCTTTCCTTATCGAAACAATTTTCCTTATGAGTTAAACGATCCAGTGTCCAACGTGTAATTTAGGTTCTAATTAATATTAATAATATGATCATAGCTGAATTACACTGTACCCGCAATAAATGAGAAGCGTATTGAAATCGGACAGCTATGTCCTGTAAGACTATACCTTTCTCTTCAATTGACCTAGTACTACGTATGTAGTTCGATTATAAGAAACCAGCGTTTTCTCATCTAGAGAAGTTCATAAAACTTGGGCGTGAAAAAGCGTACATTTTCACATTCAACACATGTTAAGCTACGTCTTTTTCGTCGATTCAAAATGTCTCAATGTCTGAAAACAAACAAAATGTTAAATTAAATTAATCATTCTCAAGCTTAACATGATCGTTAATACCATAGGGTACATTTTTGTTTAGTTTTTTTTATTGTCTAATAATGTGACACCCGTCCTCTTTTTTCATCGTACTATGTTTTGTTTCTAATTTGTACGTAAGCATAGAGTTAGAAATTCATTTTAAATAAGACCATAAAGATAGGAACGCTGTTAAAAAAACGGTTTAAAAGCAATTAAACTATGCTCAAACGTAATCGCAACTGTCTGCAAAACGATGGTGCGATCGTTTGCACTACTTTGGATTGATAGCAGCAACAGCAAATGAATAGTGCTTGTTAGAGCGCTCCCCATATACGTAATTAAACATTAAACTTTATTTTTAAGGCGCGATTTTTACGCTATAGCATGTGTACAAGAATCTTTAACAATTTGTGACATAAGTGAGTACATTAGTCAATAACAAGCAAGCAAGAAACTTACCAACTAAAAGCAGAACGTGTTTCCTCTCATCCTTCATGCAATTCGTACAGTCGTCGGGGACACAGATCAGGATTCAGCTTTTACATTGACCTGCATCGATTATCCATATATTGCAATGTAATGCCATTCAAACATTGCATTCTACTCACTGTGTACACCTCAACAAATATTAATGACGTAAAAGCAAATCTGTCCATTTGTTAGAATTAATACGAAGAATCCACAAACAAAAAAATATATACATATATATATATTATATACATAGATTCATACATATATAAACATAAATATACACGTTCATGTGACTAGTGTATCAAAACCCCAATGCAAATGTAGCAAATATACATGAGCTGGTCAAACATGGCCAAACTAAAACATTAATATGGTTTCCTTAAAACTCTTATATGTTTGTGAGTCGAGCATAAACTGTTCAGAAGCTCGTGCTGTTTCTGTTTGTTTCTACATACGTTTAGTTGATCAAAATCGTTTTTTATAGATGAAAACAGAAATTGTGTAAAGTTTTGTTGCTGCAGAATTATGTTTTCTTTCCCAACTTGGGACTGCCATTTAGAAAATGGTTTACCATAGTGGGTTGATGTGTTAAAACGATCAAGTTTACTGTTCGCTTCTTTCGTTTCATAAACATGTGTTGAATTGCATAATTAATTTATCAAAATACTCTACATCATTATTCAAAATGACTGTTGTTTAATTTAGTTTGGCCATCGTTCAATAGTCAATGTCTATTCATTGCATGGAACTAAAGATTGACTACAGAGAAAGGAATTACGATACGTTTAGCAGTAGAATACAAGAAACATGACTGTATTTAATGGACGGTGAATAAATGCTTGTGATTGAATGTTTTTTTTTGTGTTATTTTACGAGGATAAAATTCGAACATATTTAAAATGAAATACGTAAATTAAACCAGAGTTGCATTATAAAGAGAAAAAAGGGTCATTCGTAGCGTAAGGGCCTTCATCAACTGCAAACCAAGATTTTTTCGGAAGATTAGAGTACCTTATCGGTGACAAACGTAAGCATTATCGCGTAAACAGCAACCATCATACACAGTCTAAAATGCCAGCTTGCCATAACTGACGCATAAAAACTCTCTCTATCATACACTTGTAACTAAAACGTGCACTGGAATTCATTGGCTTACTTTCTTCTGGATCTCATTCAAAATCGCATGAACAAATGTGGCATAATCAGATGGAAAATGGAGTACATTTCTTAATAGTAAGTTAATTAAGCGTGACTGGACGAATGTGAGAGGTGTTACTTTGCTCAACGGTGAGCAAATGAATAAAGCACTCCTTGAGAATGCTACCCTTGAATACGTAATCTGGTGTAGGATATAGATTCAAATAAAATGTGAACAAATTTCAATAGCATATGTGTGTGCAAACGATACATAAGAAGTAAAAGAAACCTAAAAACCTGGATTGATTTTCTACATGACAGTGTAACGTCTTCTGAAAATGAGCACAAAAGAAATAAAAGTGTAATAAAATGTATGATTCTAACGAAAAACATCGATGTAGTTTTGATTGATATATTTGCAGTATTTTATTCAATACATTTCTAATATTATCACTCGCTCACCCGTTCTGTACCAGACGCAATGCATTTCATCCTGTGTATTGCGTCGAGGATCTTGGACCTTGAAAGTTTTGTAAAATTCTAACCATCATACAAATATTTTCAACGTTATTTTAATCGCTTTAACCGCTGCTACATTTTGAAAACGAGTGGGGATTTATGTTTAAAATGATAAGATAAGGGAACAACATTCCCATCACTTGCATCATCCCATAAACCGGCTTGACGGGCTTACTTCTAGTCCTTTGTCGTTGGTGGTCTTACTATCCAATAATTCAACCGACCCCATTTATTGCAGCATAACCAAGCAAGAAACCAACCAACCGACCAATCCGTGATATTCCTATTCCAGCTTTCCCCTCAGCCAAATTTGCCACAATCATGTTCGTTGCGCGCTGGAACCTTGTCTTTGTTCGATGCCCTTTCTTCATGAAGAATCTAAAATGTCCCCTATTTTTTTATAATTTACGTACACCCATTTATTTCCCAGCCTCCGCCTTACTAATCAAAAGCGATGAAAACTTTTTAGCGATTGAGAAAAAAAATCAACAAAGATTATATGCTGTAGAGTTATGCAAAATGTTCCTTAACACCTTTTTTCCTCAGCTTACCGAGTGTAGATAAGTTACGTTTTATATTTAAAATGTTGACATGCATTAAAATACTTTCAGTTTGATCAGGTTTATTGGTTGCTTAACAATCTGCATTTTCTGTGCAAGCCAAAGGGTTTAAGTTAGCAAGTTTATATACATATGTAGGTAAGCAAGCAGGAGGCAGATGTTGGTTGATAGCAATTCGTAGTGATATTTAGAACGAGTGATAATTTTTTAACAGAAACTGAACAATGCATCTTGACACAATTATCTTATTCCTAAAACTACAACCGTTTCCGACTTCTTATAGCATTAGTAAAATGTTAGCCTTGATATCCTTCCAATCGAGGGGCATGTTTTATCAAAGTTAAATTAGCAACTGATTGTAGAAATCAGCCTTCGGTTATCATCAGGCCAACAAAAATTTGACGTTACCCTACACATATTTTATCCATTTCCGAACGTTTGTGAATCGACCATTTACGCCCTCGAGGCTTTACAGCGGTTTTACAAACCATTGAAAATCTTCCAAGCACGACCGATTGCGACAGCGTTTTTTTTTATCTTCTTCCCACAGTATCATTTCCATGGATCGATTTTTGTGCTCTTTTTCCCTATTTTTCCGCTATGCTCGACTTCGTTGAGATGGAAACGCTGCATTTTGTAAACGACAGCACGGTTTCCTTTCTCATTCAATCCAGTGCGCAGGGCGGCTATATTGTCGCATTCATTCTCTTACCCCGCTTTCAACTCTTTTTCTGCAGCAAGTATCTCTCTCGAGAATCCTTTTCAACATTCTCTCCCGCTCACGTTGAAGGGTGAGGTAAAATGAAAGAGACAGCTTATCGACGTGTGGAACAAGAGGCATAAAGGTTGCCGAAAAACCACCAGCCGAAAATGCTGCGGGAAGCAATCGCGCCAGCCGACCGTACATAGGAAAGGCAACATTTTACCAGTGTGACCAGCGGAGGTCGTGGGCGATGCCAGTTTTATTCCACTGCGCCGGAGCCTCCAAAGGACTGAAGTTTGTTTGCTGCTCTAACCTGCAGCGCTACTTGGAGAATCTTGTTTTGTTCCAGTCTCCATCACAACCACCTTCGTTTTGTACTCTTTCCATGTAAAAGTCAAACCAAACTTCGGAACTGTACGCTGTACGCTTCCCCGCGTCTAATCTCCCGGGTGGAAGTATAATTTTCAGTTCTCCCGTTCAAGCTCGACGCAAGGTATAGCTTAAAAACATGGCATTATTGTGCTCTCTGTTGGCCTCCGTCTTTCGCCGCCATCCTCGTCATACGATGATTTGGTTTTTGACAGTTCCACCAACTTAGGGCCGGTGGTGACAGTCTGCAGATTCTCGTTTGTAGCTTACCGCACTGAGTGTCAGTTCTTGCTAACCAGACGCACGATTACATGGTGTGTTTGCTGTTTTGGAATCTCCTGTGTTAGTTCTGTGGGTTAGGCTCGAGCGATGTGCAGTATTCTGCGAAAAGATCTACACTCGTTCCGTAAGCAAATATTATCGTCCATGCTTTGCACCGTTGTGCGGTGGTTTGTGTATCAATGCGAGTTGAATAGTGAATCTTATTATCAGTGGTGCAAAAGGCAGTGTATTTCGTTATGTTGTGCAGTGAAAAATCAATATATTTATCCATGTTCCAATGGTTCCCCACTACGCAATGTGTAGTGAGCGTTCTTCAACATCGATAATGTTATGTGTGATGTTTCATGGTTTTGTGATATAGTGATCAGCTTTAATATGAATGTGCCAGAGTTCATCGTCAGTGGGTTTGGGTGTTACATTGCTGCAGTTTTGCAGACACCGTGTTCTTTGCAGTCAAGGTACACTCTCATTCATACTTCCAAACTCGAATATTTATGAAATAGTTCTCAGAAAACCAGATATTGTGTTAAACGTCGATAAACTCTTTGCGGCCTTACAAGGCGCATAAATGGTTTTATTTCAGTCCATCTAGCTTCTCTTGAAAAAACTGTTGTGACAGTGCCATAAATCTATACCCAAGATAATTAGCAAACCAAAATGCAAAAAAAACCAAGAAAGATTTCGGCTGAGCTAACCCGAAAGGAACTTTCTCCTTTCGTCCGGGTGGTAGAAATATTACACTGTTTTGTACCCTTCCTTCTGCATCCTTTTGCAAGCCTTTCACTGCCAACAGGAAACCTTGACGGTCTGATGCAGATAAAAGGCAAGGTTGATTTTTTGTACGTGTGTGTGTTTTTCAATGTTCCTTCAGTAAAGTCAAGCTTTTTTATTAGCTTTCTCAAAAATTGATTGAAGGTTTTCAGTGACAATAGTTTAACCCGAAGGTTCTATCCCTGTGTTAGAATTCATTTATATTTGTTGTTAATGTGTTTTTATGCTTGTTTTTTCCACAGCACAAGTATAAAAAACGGGTTTCGAGAAACATCTGTTCAATACTTTCAATTTTACATAAATTTAAATAGAATCTTGCGCAGTTTGTGAACAGGAACTCTATTCTATATGCAACTCTATTCTTTAGCATATAAGCAATAGTACAGACATTGACTGTTTAAACATATTTCACAGTTCAACTAATGTAATATTTTTCACTCTCTTTTCTTACAGGTAATATACATGAATTCCGGTGCAATGAAACGGTGTGCCTAAAGGTGGTAAGTAGATTCGATACATTACTGTCATGAAAATAATGAATCTGATCTGTGATCTGTGTAAGACACAAAACGCATTGAGTCTTTTGCATTTTAAATTATTTAAAGATGCAAAATTATTTTCCTTTTCATACGAAATAATCATTGAAAATCATGCCATTGTGTTAACGAACAAATGATGTGGCAAATGAGAAAAAAAGAATTAATAGACATTTATCGGTAAGATTTTCAATTCAATATGCATACACATACATATATGCTAATCATTTAGGAGACAAAACTAACGATTTGAATGTTTAGAATTTAAAGGACAATTCCGACGGACTTTGTCGATATTATATCGGTTGCCAACAAATACAGCGTTATCATTTTCTCGTTCCCGCTCATGCCTGAATTTTGAACAGATTACATTAATACAATAACAAACTAGGAAGATTACTATCGTTGCAATATACAACACATATTTTTTCATTCAAAGAATGTTAACATTTTTCATTGGATTTTCTCATTTTCTGATAAAGCAAACCCAGCACTCTCATATGAGAGAGAATTGAAATTTGATCCCAAGAACGGTTGACCGCACCGTTACAAGTAGACATCTCCTTCCTGCATGCACAATCGGAAGACGATAGTTTTGTCCTTGTTTTTCGTTTACACACAGGGTACATGACAACCATTGGCCTCGTTCACGCAAAGAGCTGTGAATGGTGGCCAAACATGGCTGCTCAAGGCAAAATATTATCACACCCATAAAGGGCGTATTTGATGGCCTATTCATTTTCCAACTACCTGTTTCGCACATTGCTCTCTGAGATCGATGCATTGAAGAACATCGTATCCTCTCTCGTAGCGTATGCGTGCGCATAGCAATCTTGCAGTAACTCTCTTTTGTTTGATTTGTTTCCAAAAGGAACTCATTTTCACCTTTCCAGGATGTTTTATTCTATACCATAGATATCTGCGCACCATTTTGTCGAATGGCCGTAAATCTTTTCGTAGCACCTTGAACACATTCATCTACGACGAGGAAAAATAGATTTGTTGCTTTTAATCAATCAATTTACGGTAAGCCAACGAATTACATTTTTTTGTTAGAATCGAAAATCTGATAAATTTTTGAATGAATATGTTTATAAAATTCAGGCAACAGACTATTGACCTATTGGCGTAAAAGAACATGTATGTTAGTTTTGTACAGAATTCTTTTAATAAATTATATTATAGTGTAACTTAAAAAAAAATTGTAAGTCAAATGCATAATGAAATACATAAAAGACGATTAATTTATGCTTGATATTTAGTTTTGATTTGTTCAAGATCATGTATGAACGAGTAGTATTATCAGTCAACCAAAAATTAGAATGTGGAAAGTTCAGCCAAGATGGTACCAGCATAAGTCGTTTGCAAGTTAGATTGAAATTTGTTTGACTTGAGATGTGCAACGGCAGCGCCCACAGTGTGCTTTCACAGTTCTAGCGCGCCATCTTGTAGTCGAGTTTAGAAACATGAAAGTGGAAAGACTAACTGTTCGAATTCGATATTACAGGGTTAACAACTGAATTTATAAGCAATCGACACTGGATATTTAAGGTGTAGCTGCACCGTACTGAAACTTATTGAATTCTGAATTTTATTATTGCATTACACTCAAACCTAATAACCTCAAAAATCAAAAAGAAAATTTTGACAGCCTCCTAAAATATTATAAATATAAATCCAATTGTTTTTTCCATTAAAAATAGCATTCTCAATTTTAAGTTTATTTTATGAAATTTAGTAGCTTACATTGATAAAGTCATTTGGTTTATGTATAGTTGCAAAAAATCGATAAAAAAATAAAATGTAGTTTTGAGAGGAAGACAAATCTCTTTGTAAAAATGAACGACAGTTATGAATGAGAAGAGAGTTCGAACATTCCTTCAATTACTGTAATAATAATTTCTAACAGCTTTCTTATTTCTCGCCGTAGCTTCTAAATTCGACTAAAAGATGGCGCTATTATTCTCACTTACGCACAGTGGTCGATTCGCAAAGCAACACAAAATATTGAAAACGTGCAAGCTGTTGATGCATGTGGAAAACCATTTATCCAAATTTTAATATGTAGTGATGAACAATTCGAATGTTAGAAAAAATCTTGTTTTGTATAACTTTGAATCAAATTTTCAATCTCAATCAATCTCTGAAACATGCCAGGATAAATAAAGGGTTATCGTAACGCGAAGTATTTCTCTACAGGACCAGGAATGTAATGAGTAGGATGAGACTCGCCTATGGCTAATTACTTCTGATTTGGGATTTGGCTACTTTGGTATAATCGGTTCTCTACCATAAAATTATTCTTTTAAACAACTGGCATCAATTTTTGAACAATTTTATATAAATTGATAGCAAACGACTAGCCGAGTCTTTTGTAATAACAACTTGTAAACGAATAAATTTAGCTAAATAATCACCGGCAGGGCCGAGTATCGAATCCCGTCCGGACTGTCTCTCTGTACTGACTATTCACCTAAAGGCAAAACTGAGTCATATAAAGCTAGAAATAGCAGGCCTAGCCCTATCGTGGTTGCAGTACGGAAGTAAAAGAAATTCTAGGTTTTTAGGATAAATTGTTGAACTTACTTAGTACTTTAGTTTCCCATTTCAATTTCAATAGTACAAATTGGAAGTGTTTCTAGCTATTCTTGCACATTTATATTACTCGCTCTTTGGCTCCAGGCGCTAGGCTTCACGGTTATAAAATTCATCGCATAGTGTGTTTAAATATTAATAAAATCCATGTCAGAAGCATACCTCAGTTTATGGAAATTACCATTTCGTAGCATCAGTATCAAGAACATCGTCACCCTTGGTAAACGTCCATCCTGTGTGTTATCAAACATTGTGCGTTATCTTTTCGAAACGCTGTGCGTGTGAAATGTAGAACCTCGGTAAGTTCTGCGTTTGACGCCATTTTATGTGGCACAGCCTGCGGCAAAAATTCGATAGCTTCTTCTTGGCTGCTTTACAAGTCTTACGAGTCCTTTTATGTGGCGTCGGCGGGTAAAGAAGAATGTGCAACCGAGCACAAAGATAGCAAAGAAACCATTAAGGACATGGTTCGGTGGAGAAAGGAAACTGAAATATTTATCCTCATTAAAAGACTTGGCCCATTTCAAAGATTTATCGCAGCAATTTCCTTGGAGCAAAAATAAACTTTATTATTCAGTACGATGCCAGTCGAGGTATTAGGATGGGGTGGTTCAATTGTGCGAGAATCGAGAAAACCTTTTGGGCCATAGGGAATAAAGATCCGGCTCGTGCACCAACCAGTGTTGCTGACGTTGCTGATACTTGATCCTGATGCGGAGCCTAGGTGGCATGTGTCTAGGAAAAATCGCAGGCGTGGACTCCATGCTGGGAAGCTGTATGTCCATGGTGTGGTTGCCGCTCGTACTGGCGCCCATTCCAGTGGGTCGTGGATTTTCCATCACGCTCTTTTTTTTTTCTCCGCACAGCTAAAACTTCCTTAAACAAACAATGCGCTACTATGGCGGGTTTATAACCGTAGATTGTGACTCATTCTTATGTTCTTTTCTTCATTACAAGCGTACCAACTAACAAAGAACTGGTGATATGCGCCAATTTCGTGGAATGTTTTGTTTTCTTTCTTTCAAAGTTTTCTTTCAAATTCGAAGAAAAAACAACGGTCGAAAAGTATATCTACGCTTTTGGCAGACGAAAAGATCATTTGAGGTTGTTGTGTCAGAAAAGAAAAGGTAGCGTATAAAGACATTTTTCTTAACTTATTCATATTAGTGTGTTGTACGTTTGAAACTACATGAACATCGACAGTTCTGCAACATTTAATGTTGAAGCTGTTTAAGATGAATTCTTAATTATCTCTTACAATGGATTTGCTGTAGAGTATATAAGAAATTACTTAAAAATATTCTTATTTTCAAAATTGTGAGATACGATTGCTGAAATTATTTTTTTTTTACCAGTACGTCACTTGGAAACATCAGAGTTTAGTTTAAAAAAAAAACATAACAGTTCCGTTTCTTGAAACTGCTAAGTAAACTATTGGGCGCTGTACATTTGTATTGCCGGTAACATAAAACTGGCGTTTATTTTATTTATTTATTATTCCAATATGACGGCTGAAAGCCGTATTTTCACCATCGCGTGTGGTGATTTTATATAATTCATGTTTAATAGATACAAGGCATTTCCTCCTTGTAATTTGCCTTATCCCGGGCATGCTCGGTGAAAAAAACTGGCGTTCTATATGAATAAAAAAAAAACATGAAACTGGAAATACTCTCGCAATATATTTAAAAACCGCGTCTTGGAGATTTTAGTCAGTTGAAGTCGTGTATTCCAACGCATCCTTATCCAATGTATTATAAGTTGAAGAACCGCTTAGGGGGAAATGTACTTGCATCTGCTTCAACAAAAAAGACAAACGATAATTTTATAAGATGGTCAAAACTCTTCACCAACTTACAGTAAGCGCAACTACAGGAAGTCTTTCAAACACCATCCTACAGATACTTTAGAGGGTGCTATATTTGTTGTTGATGACAGATGCAGGGCGTGTAGACTCCCAACTTACTGGTTGCCCTGCAACGCGTGTGTCATGATGATAGAAATGTGAAGGTTAAAATAACGTTTTCGGATGCATCCCAGAGATTTCGGTTGACGTAACGTAGGCACAATACATAGTTTGGTAGAGGGAATATTTCAAGAACGATCAGCATTTGCACTTAATTTAAATCTCTAGCACGTTGAAGCTTAATGTGGTGACAAAAAAGTACACTTTTTGTCAGTATTAGCTTATGGTAATTACATATATTGTTGATAAACAATGTTAATCAGGCAAATGCCGTCGCAGCCCACTGCAGAACCACAAAATAAGTAGTATGCAACAACGGGTTGGATTATTTTCTTAATAGATGAGCGGTTAGTCTCTGAAAACATTGCAAAAATGTGAAAGATAATTGAAATTGTGTCTATAATTCATATAATTTTACAAATATAATCGTAAAACCAAACTGTATAGCAATAATCAAATAATGTTGATATTAGTTTTTTGGTGGTAGTAATTTATTTCTCGTCTATGCTTTCATTAATATGTTTACGTCTAATTATATTGTTTTGTAGTTTAAATCATGATTGCGGTTTGTCTTTGGTTGCCATCACTTTAATATTAAATTTGTCTGTTAATATTAAATGTTTTCTTGTGTTGCTAAATATGCTTTTTATTCATTTAATCGGTTTATAGTTACTTACATTATTTTATGTTAACTTACTTGATAAGTTAATGAAATGTATATCACCTGGTAAATGTTGACTCCATACCAAGACGATAAAGATAGTGAATATAAATATTTCCTGCTGGCGATCTCCTGCCCGATGCATTGGAAAAAGAATTATTCACTGTTTTGTATAATGATATTAATATTAGCAATAACTCTTACAACAAACACAAGCACAAAAACACTGTTTGTGGTGAATGATTATAAAATTCACAAAGTTTACAAGGTAATTCCTACCTGTCTTTGCCTTATCCCGGGCATGCTCTGTTTGTGCCTGTGTGCGGTGATTGTGCGTTGCTGTTCAGATCTATTGTGGTTGTTATGTTGTAATGGTTTTGGAAGATGTTCCAGAATGTCTATTTTTTATGGCGGTAGGCTGGTTCTGGTGTAGTTATGGAAAATTATCATACTAATTGTTGTCACAAATAAAAGAAAATAGTAGAAATTCAGTTACACTATACAACATGGTACAATGTGAATGCAAAGTCAGTTAGTATCGGGATGAATCAAATTTCATACGTCGTTTTGCACACCTTTATGGGACCAATGATGCATTTTTTATGTCGCCTTAATGGTCTCGTTGGGATGTTGTGCTTCCGTGCCTTAAATTGAAAGGATGCGTTGCGTGTACCTTTAGCGCTGTGATACTGTGTGAATAGGTTCGGGGCACGTATTTTTGATAATATTGCGGTTGTTTTAATTAGAGTGACAGTAAATTAGATACCAGTTAACGAGCACTTAGGCATATGTGCAATGTGTAATGGTTTATGGTTATTGGTTCTATTGGAGAACATGTTAATATGGCAAGAGGGAACGTGAGCACGTAGCACGTATGAACCATGCCCAAACCCACATGGATAATGGTGGTGTTGGTCGATTTTACGGCTTAAGACAATGATCGTCGTTGAAATGACTAGTTGTGGTGTATCTTTAACATAACATCTTCAACTACTGGCTCAGTATTCTGGTGATGTTGTAAGAATGAGCGTAAAATTAAAAATTCGAGCTTGATAGATAATACATTAATTTTATTAAATTTCACCATTTTTTACATATAATCAACACTTTTGTTTATCATGCAAGAGAAAAAAGCGGAACAACATTTATTGCAGATGATAGTATATTCTTACGGGGGTCGGTTCGGTATTCTAGATGACGGTCGCCAATGGTCTTCACATGGCAGTACTTGGAATCAAATCCCATCCAGGCCGTTCCCCAGTAGTGAGGTTTGACGTTCTTACTATATGATATTAATAAGTCTAGCAAAAGATTAGATGGCCGGTATGGCCTAGAAAGTTGTTACGTCAAGACGAATAAGTTAAGGATGCTTTACTTAACTCAATTGCCAGCATATTTCACATACCTAAAAGTAGTTATTCTGTTAGCCATTCGATGGAGTTTATTAATTTGTTGATTACAGTAATATTTGAAGCTTCAATTTCGAAGTTGATCTTATCTCATCTACAATGAAGTAAATTTGAGATAGGAAAAAGTTGATAGTCTTTGAAAAAGTTATTGAAATGCATATTTAAAAATCAGGAAATGTTTTGTATAATTCTTGTACATTCTAGAGCACATTTTGTTATGAGTAGTTGTTTTTGATTTGGTCTCAATTTAATCGTAAGAAATAATAAAAAAAGATTGCAATTGCCATAAAATGCTATAATGTTCAATGAATTAAGCATAATAATATGAAAGCAATGAAAGATTGTTTGTTTCGGATAAACTTTCCAAGGAGTTTGGAATTTTGTTAGGAAATTTGGAAATAATTTCCCTTGCCTTCCTTTATCGTCCATTGAGCATGTAATTACATCAATGGTTTCTCTGTATGTCGAGTTTTCCACAAGTGCGGTTGAGATGGCGGAGCAAAATATGACTGCGTCAAAACAAGAAGGGGAAGCCTTCTTGTATGCGTGATGGGACGCATGCGGGTGGTGCAATGTTGGTGTGATGATATTTTGTGGAAAAATTTCAATCCTCATTTCACGCGAAGCAAGCACGTTGCAGAAATAAAGTCGAGCTATAGTGCTATTTTTCCACGGGAAAATCCAACTTCTGGAAGTCACATGCTGCTCCCATTATATAAGGAAAGGATGGAAAGTTGATAACATTTGTGGCAGCCCGCCGCTTCCCTATACCGATGAACGTTGGCTCAAAAATGGCGATAGTAGAAACGCAAAGTCCTGCTCTGCTTGCCAGCCGTTCGTGTCGTTATCCTTATTGATCGTCGTCCGTGTCTTAACGCAGGAGGAGTGTTTGAAAAGTTTTTCGCTTTTCCCTAAGGCACCCGTTGCCGTAGGATCTTTTCCCATTAAAATGTTTCTTTTTCTTATAAACATAAAACAGAGATATAGCCGGCTATTAAGACGATAAATTCACCGCTTTCCACAATCGCCCCATTCGTCCCTATTTACTTCTACATTGTGCAGCCGTTTTTTCCTCATTTGGCTGATCAACTGTTTTCCCCTAGTGAATCGTTTGGTAGCAGCTATACAGTTTCTGCTCCAGTAGCACGTGCAATAGAAACGCACGCATTTGCAAGAATATATAACATCCAAAATAGAAAACTTTATGAAACCACTGAACGATTGTTTTGCAGATGTTCTAAGCAGTACACGAACTACCGCCTTTTTTGGTTACAAATAAAAGTTGAAAATATTATAAGAGTTCAATCGTGTTTCAATAATATGAGTAGTCTTAGCAAACTATCTTCGTCTTTGGTTTGGTTTGGTATGTAGCAAAATGATCCTAAAACCATCTCTCAGGTCGCGTTTGACTACGTCTGCTAACAATCCAGTTGTTTGTTTGTTATATGTAGTTTCTGTTACAATTGTATAGGTGTAATTTAACATTTCAGAAAAAATCTAATCGACAACATAATGTTGAAAAAGCTTTTAAAGTGTCGTAGCACAAACGATTTATTCTAAAAAATGGTTCCTGCTTTTTATGCAAGCCTAATGCTAGCGGCTAAACCTATCGACGCACGTAACCGTTGTATATCTTCGTAATGTGCTCATTTTTCGCTTTCATCCTCCTGTTTGCCACCATCGTTAGGCTTATGTTTTTTGTCCTTTCATTGTACTGAGATATTTCATGAGGCTGCCTGAAACATTTTCTGGCGATGCGGTGCCTTTTTGGGTGCCCCCTTGAGTGTGCCATGCGAATCGATCGATGTTTCGGTTCAGACAGGCAAGAAATTGGCTAGAAGAGCGCTACGGAAATGGAGACCATCGGTTTCGATTTGGTTCAAGTAAAATGAAGGGAAGTGGAGGCACAATCGTACGAAGTTAGAAGATTTATTAATTTAATGGCCCCCCAAGGTCTACAAGATGGCAAATGCCGAAACCTGCAGATGCGAGTAAAATAAAATTTTCATAAATTCTCACAACAACTTCTTTTGCATCGCTGCGATCGAATTGAGTTGGCGTTGCGTTGTTTTCGTCTACGTTAGGACCGTTGAATGAGGTAAACGGAAACACTAACGGGATGGCTTCATCTTCGAGAGTATGTTAAAATCCTGGACGTCCACTTCGCGGCAGTGTTGTCAATTCATGCAATGGGGGCCATTTTGGTTTTCCAGCCTTTCAGTTTCTTACGGAAAATTCTTGCATTGTGTATCTACCAAACGGCAATGCTTCTGCTTGCCTTTGCTATAGCATGCATTTGTTATTCCTTCCTGCTACGTCGAAAGCGATACCCAGCGAAGAGGTCTTGATTCGCCGCTAATGCTCGATGTACCCTCTACGACAGGACCGTTACAAAAGGTACGGGTAATGGAACGCATTGGGTCGTTTTCTTCAGTTGCTTTTCTCGTTCTTTCACGATTGGTGTACAGCCATCTGACTTTACCATACGTGGTCTTAATATTTATTATTTAATCTGTTTCTTCATTTCGCATTTCTCTCACGTGTAGCGAAAAATATATCTTTCATTTTGCATATTTCTAGATGGTACGGCATTCTTCGTCTACTTGCTTCGTTCAAGATCTTCCTCAGTTCAGCACTTTAGCAAAAGCTCGTGCACGTTGTATTTCAGGTCATGAGGTTAATTAACTGATGTTTTTCTTCTGTGAGTTAGCCCAGAATGTTTACGATGACAATGAAAAGCAAAAACTCGAAGTCTTCGCCGATTTAATGATTTCGTTAAAATATAAAAAGTCAACTTGAGTAATAACAATATTTAACATATGTCTTGCAGTATCGAATGTTTCAAAACTGCTGTGATTTGAATAGTTTATGTGCACAATAAGATTGAATTGTTAAAATCATTTGTTGTAAACCTAATAGTAACAGGTAGGTCAATCGCCTTATTATTTTATGGTTGATTTGATAATTTTTCCATCTTGCATGGTTAAACATGATTTATCACGAATTTTATAAACTTTTTTCAAAGTTTTGTTATATACTGTTGGAAATTATCTTCAACTAGAGGATGTATTAATAGTTTTCAAAATGTTTAGTTATGTTACGTTCTGCATATATCAAATAACATGAAAAAGTGTAACGAACTTGGAATGATGTTAGGTGGAGGTTACATATTTGAATTGGGTACCTATTATCGACAAAAACCATTGAGAATGTGTAAGGAAACTAGAAGACAGGTATCGTTGTACTGACGGGAGCTGCTTGCATTAATTAATCTTTTCACAGTCTGGAAACTATGAACAGATTAGTTTGAAAAGCGCACAACCAGTAAATGATCAAATTCATCTAAGAATGATAAACTACAGTCAAGTATTGGCCATACACCGTGTCGATGTCTAACCTAAACTAACACACAGTGCACAGAAATGGGCGGTACAACGAAAACGATGAGGCTTTAATGTAGTTTACCTAAAGTACATATGTCCTACTCCTCCGTCGTCAACATTGGCATTTATGATGGTTCATATTTTAATTGCTTTGGCATTTTTTAGGAACAGGTACCACCCACAAGGTCACAGCTACCATTAAACCATGTATGGCCGTCAGCTTTTCTGTCGATATGAGCATTTTTTAAGTGCCTGGTGAGAGTTAACAAAAGAACACCTACTACAATTCCATGATCATAATTATAATTCATGGTTGAGGTTAACGGTGTTTCAGTTTCAAATTATGCTTTCGGCTTTTTATGCATTTTGCTTAGTTATAATGTTTTCTTGTAACCTTCAAACCGTAAAAAAGCGAACCATAAAAACTTTCATTTACACTTTAAACACGCACATGAAGTTGCAGTGAAAATAGATGTTCAAACAGGTACTTTGTGCGATCATTTATTGTTTACAGACTCTCAAGGTAAACCGGGCTGCAATATAACTAATTTTTTTCCATATTTTTAATAGTTTGTCGTCCGTTGTGTATTGATGTTTTTTTTTCTTAATTAACACTATATTTAAACCTAGCAACGGTTTGGATTGAACGCCTCGCGGAAACTATTGTTATTTTATGAATATTGAACTGCACAAGCTACATATTGAGATATCTTCTGTACATGTGCGAAAGCAGAAGTTGAATTTTAGTGAACTACCACACGCGTCGGATTCTCCTGATTTTACTCAATTCTTCAATCTTATAAAGCGAAGAATTCTTGGGAAAAGGTTTTGAGCTGAAAAATAAAGTATTGGTTCAAAGCCGAGTAACTATAGTGGTATACATGGCTCATTAAAATGATCGTGAGCTTGCCAGCTTGTAGCCACAAACTTAGATTTATTTTTATGTATATGACTCCATTAAGGTAGTTAATTTCATTCCACACTTTTGGTCCTCGTAAAGAGTCGCTTTTGCCTTTTGAGGACTTGGGCTTCCATATCCTCAGTTGTAAAAGAACCCCTTCCACCAGCTCCCATGATGATCAATTTACTCAAGTATCTCTTGGCTGCTTCCTTCGCGAGGAGCGCAACGCATAACGCTCAAGCTTAGGACCAGTTGGTCCGAGTTTGTTTTAAATACGAAGCCCATACACAGCAAAGGAGGATTGGCAAGCCAACCAAATGCAAGATAGATTGTTTATTTATAGCTTCATTAATGATTTCGTTTTCTTTTCTCACAATTCCATAAATATAAGATTAAATGCAATAAATTTAGGACAAGATAGGTTGATTGCGGCCATATTTTAATTTCTCCCAGTGCGCCTTGCCTTCGTCTCAAAACCGCTGTGCAACATTCTTATGGGACTCATTTGCTCATGAAACGTGGGTGACCATCGAGGAATAGTAGAAACAGCGGGCATGAAGTACATGAGTAAAGTATAAGAGAGAGAAACTGTAGAATGCTAACCAGACTGGAAAATTGGTACGACACAACCAGACTTAAGCAGACGAGGCATACCAGTACTAATGGTATGGTATAAAGCAAGGTAAAGCTAAGAACTTTCCAACTAATTAAATGTGATTTTACAGCCATTTCCTTGTTGGAAAAGAGGTAGCTCTCGTTGCAGCAAATGCAGTCCTTAAAGGGAAGCTTCGAGCGTCGTGAATGAAAAAGGCATTTTGTAAGATTTCTTCTTGTGTCGCCATTCTTTGCAGAATCTCAGTATTTTCCTAGTTTGTATTCCATAGAGTACACACAAGCCAATTATTTTCGAGCGTATATGAATTTATTCCTACGTGCGTTCAAAGCCATCATTTGCGGCAATTTTGAAACCAGCTATCGAAGCATGAAGGAAAGTCTGCAGCAAATGAACCGTGCAACTTGTCATAACGCATGGCTGCTTTTATTGCACTTTTTGTGTAAGGACTTCGCTTGCCAAACACCATATTATAACATGTAATTGGGTGAAAATAATAGTTGCATCATTATTCAACATTTTGCTGATTAGTAGAAGGTGCGCATGAACAGCTCATAAAATGTCGAATACTAAGAGGTTGGGCAAAAAATAAACATTTTACAAAATGGTGGTGTGACGTTGAAGCTGTATCATATATCGCAATACTGACTCTCTACTGATCAAGTATAATTCAATGTTAAATGGAATAGTGTTGTGTGTCAAATCACATTTCATTAGAATACAGCTTTGAAATTTGCCGTCGGTACAAAAATCATTCCATCTAGCAGATATTTGCGTACGTTTGTGCATCTAATTTCATCTTTTCACAATAGTTTATATGGTGATGCAATATTTATCAAGTTGATAAATATGTTGTGACATGACAGTAACTCAATTAAAAAATTAAAAAATGTATAATATTTTTGTATCTATACCTTCATGAAAAACATTGCTATATTTTTGGTACTCTTATTTACCTAAAAATATGGTATTTATCAATAAATTCATTTATTTAAGTAAAATTTAAAAATCATGTTATCTGCACTAATTCAATGCCATTGCAAGAACTCATACTACTTGGTGTTTGAGGTATCTTTTTGTAAGTAATTTTAAGATAATTAGTAGAGAAATTTAAGAAAGTACTTCAGAACTTTAATATAGATTTTCTCCAAATTTTCGAACATACATCGGTGTTCCGCGACCGTTGGTCACGAACGCTTGCAATAATAAAAAAAGAAGCTTTTAAAATTTGCCTCACAATCATCCTTTTATCGTATGATTGAAACAAATTTTATTTAAATATAAAAAGATAGGATATATTTATATTTTTGTCTTTACTGGCCATCTTGACTCGCTTTTGTTATTTCTATCTGCAAAATGTGCTCAAGCAGTTCTGCCACCCCACAAATTTGTCACTAATCGATTTTAGAATTATTCTATTGTTTTCGTTCATTTTGATTTCAAAGAAGAACAATAATAATATCTTTGAAATGATACTAAAGAGCATGACCACAGCCGTACGCTGATTAGAAGAGATGTTGATAAATTTAAATACATAACTTTCGGCGTACGTACATAACATAAACAGACACTGGGACTATTTAATTTATTCGTACAACTATGCCCAAAGAAGTCAAAAACATACATACATAGTACACCGATACGTTGATTTTATCTTAATAACTTTTTTAAATACTACTAACGAATATCATGTATGAAAAAAAATGTAGCCAAACACAGTCGTTAAAAAACAAGCAACAACTGATGCATCACATGAGAACGTACACATGGATTCCCCCAAAACTGTTTTCATGTCATTGCGTTAGCCTGCGGCAAACGGCGCAAAATAAGCCATCACCAAATTTTATAGCTAATGGTGGTGCATATTAAACAATAATCGTTAAAATTGAGCCTGCATTTGCTACGGATAGCGCATCGTTTAACGCAAATATATAAGCAAGAAAAACAAATCTGCATTGTGTGCAAAAAAACAGGTTCATTATTTACCCTTTAACATTAAATATTAAGCATTTTTAGCAGCTCTATTTTTAGAATAATTTGAACGTTGATAGTAGTAGATTGACAACTCCACATATTTGTAACAGCTACTGATCCAAACAAAATAAAAGATAAGTTACATTTCTGCTCGCTTGATGTACAAATGGCATTCAATATGCACCAATGAATCAAAACATTTTAAATCATTACTCTCGTTCCAGTTTACAGTTTACAAGAAATGTGTGTGTTTGTTATTGTTAATGCTGATATGGAGCATGCTCATTGTGTATGGAAAGTGAGCCCATGCGTGGAGTACATAAAGCTATGCATTTCATACGTCTCGCGAGTCAAGCGACATAACACCAAGGGGAGTTGTGAGTTAAGCGTAAACACTAGATGAATGAGAAATGCATTAAAATTGGAATTGGATTTTGTTGGTCGTAAAAATAGATAACACATAAAATATGTTTATTATCTTTCCACTCATTCCAAACTATTGACTGTGCCACGGTGGCGTGATGAAAATGGCTCGTTTTATCGTACCACAACATCGCAGGTGTAAGTTAAATGGAAAAAATTGTATGTACTGTTTTTAAGTTCATAGGCAAAACTGCCATCAATTCTGGGTGGGGCTGCTTTAATAGTTTAAAAAAAAGTAATGTAAAAGAGTTTATTGAAATTTGCAAAAGTAAACAAACATCAACATACATATGATAATTCCCTATACATTTCAACCATCCGATGTTTTCAATAAGTAAGGTATGAAAATAATGTAAAATAAACTTTATAGATTACCGTAAGAATAAAGTCCATGCAATGAGCTACAGCGAAATAAAATACATTTCAACGAAATCTGAAATAGGTTTATTTATTTATTTTTTTATTCATATAGAACGGCTCGGCCGTATTGCTTAGTTTGCGTTTAAATTCATTCACATAAAATTATGTCCTGAAATCATTGAAATATTTAACGAGTTGGAAGTAGCCGGGTTTCCTTTCCACCGAACAAATAAATCCAACCGTTGCCATACTACTTACTGAATATGTAACCAAAAATTTAAATAATATAAACAATGTACCAAATGATATCTTGAGAGACACATTTTTTCTCAATAATTTAAAGCTGTTTTGATTCTCCAACTACTTATGCTGAGAAATTGTTGGTAACAATATGTTAGTATCACAAGCATCTTTGAGCAGTGAAGTTATGTTGAACTCACCGAATATGTGGTATGATTAAATGACATTCCCCACTATATATTCATAATTTTTGTCACAATGATTCTACAAAATCTGAATATACAGTAGAAAGGCATCGAGAGTCCATTACAGAAGCAATGTTGATGTAAGGGGAGAACCATCGAACGAAACCCTTATAATCTTCCTTTGTGTCGTTGGTTCAGATGACTCTCATGCTTATCCATGGCATGCGAGCATCGCTGCAGCATATATCAGTGCCACGTTTCTATCTACGGGTCATTAAATTGTCTCATTATCAGTGTATTATTTTCTCGCTAACAGACAATTCGGTATAGCACCGCTCTAGCAAAGGAAGATGGGTAAGGTATTCAAACAAAGCCTGCTCAAACGCCACCAGGGTGAGAGTCTCACATCCTTGCTATCCTATCGGCCACTCCTTTGCAAAGAAGTAGAGCTAGTCCGGCGTATTTTCGTTGAGGGTGTCCAGTCTCGGTTCGATTTGAAGCTGAACCGACCACTACGCTGCTGTTATGTGTCCGGTGGTGTCCTCATTGGAAATTCGCTCGCAGTGGCCAGGGATTTACGAACAGATTTAATGAAAAGTTATACAAACATATTAATGTTCGTCCCATTAAAAGTGGTAGATTATCAGCATAGATCAAAGCCACCCACCCGTGGATTAAAATGGTTTACCAGACCTTTCGGTTGTTCCTCGGGGGTTTAATGCGATGGTATGCTCTGGAATGGATGCTGTCACCAGAACCCCTTTTGGAGTAGCACGTACGCCATGCGATGCTATAGAGAGCTTTACCGTGACGTTGAAACATTGTCATTGCGGAAACGAATCCTATTTTATCACACAGAAGCCAAGCAATAAAAAACGTAAATTTTTTTATAAACCTTATGTACATTTTTGTTTTGTAAATTGTGTTGCCGAATGTATACGCCAACAAAGAATGAACTGATTTCCGAGCGAATAAAAGGGTTTTCTAAACTTGTGAATCTTTTTATAAGGTTTGTGCATTGTCCACAATTAATCATAACTAACCAATGTGCAAGCTAATTTGGTTGAACAAGGTCAATGAGGTAGTATTTTAATCTTAAATTTTACACATCTGACAAGCTAGAACCCATTATAAAAACGCAACAATTACGTTTCGCACCTTACATTTATATTTTTTTTTATATCTCGTTTCCAGGAGCTGTGCAGCTCGGTGACAACATGGAATAATGCTGAGTTTATATGATTGTAAAATATATTATGATAGTTTTCACTCTCAATGGTCCTCACCTCTAAACTCATGCATATGGAAGGTTTCAACTGTTAGCAAACTCAAGGTATGTTATAATATGCAACAAGCAATATAATTTTTTTGTGGTTTCAGTAACATGAGCACGCTTTTCCACCTAGCATCGGAACGTCCCTTTGAAATACTTAACAAACCCCAATTCAACAGTCATGTGTTGGTAAAGTATTCGGTGCAACCTTTTTAGCTGTATTTCTGTGATGGACGTTGTATAACTAACAATTAATATTGCTTTAAATATTGACCCATTAGTATTAACGATATAGAATCGGATTGATAAGCATATCAATCACAGATAAAGACTAAGCATTGAAAAATATATAACAAATAACATATTTAAAAAAATTGGGCTTATGTGGATTGAAATGTGCATTTCGTAAAACAAATATACACTAAAACTTTTTGGACTGATCTATACGATAATCTGATCTTTCTATACTTCTTGTTTCCGCAATGAAAATAAAATTTGGAAGTATCGGTAAAGTTTAAACGGCAAATGGGTTTGTACCTGTTTGATGTTGTTTGCAGTAAACCATTCTAAAGTTGTATGTGAACAATATATGGAATCGTTTCGTTTTCACGTAGTGGAACTGTGAGTTGAATCAATTTAGTTTAAATTACGAGCATACCATGGTTTGTTTTTTATTCATATAGATCGGCCTGGCCATATTGCTAAGCATACCATGGTGTTATTATAAGAAGTTATTTATTTTGAAAAAAGTTGTTTATCGTTGTACTTGTATATGTACGCGGAATGTCACCAAGCTAAAATATTGTATGCATGTTTTAAGTTATCCGGGCTCGAATTCCCGTTTGCATTCTGCTTCTTCTGCACTGCTGCAATATTCTACTGAACTGTCTTCAAACGGGAACCTGACAATAGCTCACACTTTTGTGATTAACGTTCAAGGACACATGGCAGAGACAGCTACTGTCAGAAAATGAACGAAAATAACAGGAAGGGTTCTCCATGAGCGGACCGCAGGCACAAAATGGAACTATTCGATAGCTTCCTTTCAGTCGGTTTCATTTTGCCTTTGCAGTTCGTATCCTTTGACATTTTTTCTCATTCCTTCGGCACGATCAACTGTGCGTTGTCCTTGAATTTATGGTCATCCTGGTTGGTATTTTGTTTTGAGCGATTTTTTATGATAAAAAACTCAATGCGCATGAAAAAAGTTGCAAAAGCTGCGGCAAACAGCTACGGATCAGCCGCAATAAAGATTTATAACCAGCATATCAACATTTTACGTAAAGTCATGGCCTGAAACCTTTCCCAATCTACCTAACGCTGGGATCTTTTTGTTCGGCATTTGTAGCGTCTTATGAGATATCCCGTAGTCTAAACCTTGGAGCATGTGTAAACTACGATACCTCGAAGGGTTGTCGATGCATACTTTTGGTGTTTTGTATTGCATATTCTTGAATTCGTACCTAGACTTTTTTCGTTGTTGAAGGACGTTTCCCGTTGTATGTGTCCATTTTTTTCCTTCCCTTATACCCCTGTAGCGAGTGCATTATAATGTTCATACAGCAAGGCAAAACATTGTTTTATTGTGGTATTGTCGTACGTCACATTTTGTACTGCATGCGTTCTAACTGCAAAACAACTATTTTTGTAACATTCGTTTTTTTATGGACAGTTGTATCATAAGTGTTTGCAGGCATGGACGAGCGTCACAGTCTACGTTCAAGTAACAGTCGAGAAGCGTATGCGAACAAGTCTTGTTTGTGTTGTGGCAGTTGCACAAAGTGTATACACACCAAAACGAAAAAGCGAATGTTATCGTACTGAATTCGGTGATAGTGAAGTTTTCTAGTGTAATTAAGGGACGTATTACTGTGTAAGACATTTTCCGTTGATGCACGTTTCGTGCCATTATTTTACATCAAGGTGAAACACACAAAGAACGGTAAGTTCAATCTTCTGACGATTTTGGTTAAAGTATCTTTATAATAGAGGTTCCAGCATAATGGACTAATATCATCAATCAGCATCGATCAAAGTTTCATGATTGCACAATTATTTACAATTTTCTTTTAGCGACAAAGCAAAACGGAATGCATACAATTTTTAAAACGCCACATGTATATAGTTCAGCTCACATATTATGGCTGATTATGCGCTGGTATCAAGAGCTGATAAGTGTTTCTAAAGATAATGATGCGCAGCTCACCTTAAACGCCACTTATTTTAAACTGTACAATACACGTTTGACCCGAGGTTTGGTGCGTTTAATATGAAGGTAGAACATAACTTACCATTGAGCGTTTCAATACTTTTCATTCGCTGCAATTTATGCACTCACTTCTTACCCATCGCTGAACTTTCTATTTCAAAGACAGCAAAGCTGTGGTTGTTGTTATGCACACTTTCATACTCTTGGTAGTCTGCAAGTAGACGGGAGAAAATAATTTGTTGTGATCCAGGCGTTGTTTTATGAAATACTTGATGAAAATTGCTCAACAAATGATAACCGATATTAATGTAGGGGTATGGTTACCCACAACACAACAAAAGCGCTAAAACGTAAAAGAAAATTACAATATTTCATTTTATTTATGTCACATTCACGAAGTATAGGGAAAGGTATGATACCGGAAAAGGATGAACAGAACTGTAGTTAAAAAAAAAACTTTACTCATGTATGTAATAATATATTCTTTCCAATAAACACAGATCTGTATGTACATTGAGTTTGAAAGCCGACGGCTATCAGCTCACTGGCAAATCTAACGGATGGTGTAGGCGATCGTTTAGGGCTACCTCATATTGGGGCCCTCGTGTAAACGATATACCCGGCCTTGGCCTAGTACAATCCTTAAGGACCATCTGTAACACCTGTTTTTTTAGAGTAGAAGAAGAACTCTAAACAAGAGATAGCTGAAAGCGAAGTTTTAGTAAATTGTAAAGAACAATAACACACATGTTCTGAACATATTTGCAAGAACTACTATCTTCTTCTTATGTGTTGGCCTAACGAGCTCTTAGGTTATGCCTGCCATTTTTGGCGTACTAGACTTATTGTTACCGCATAGTTGGATTCTTCTTCTTATTTGTTGGCCTAACGAGCTCTTAGATCATGCCTGCCATTATTGGCGTACTAAACTTATTGTTACCGCATAGTTGGATAGTCAGTCATCACTACGGGGGAACGGCCCAGATGAGACTTGAACTCCGGTCCTGTCGTGTGAAGACCGGTGCCACTGTCCCATCGACCACCGGGCCGCTCGTGAACTACTATATACTTGTGAATTTCATGGATTTTTGGCTAATACAACTTGTTTAAAAATTATTAAAAAAGTAGTTTAGAAGCTTACCTAACCGCCGCACTCATCTTTGCAGTCCTAACTTTCCTATTCGTTGATTTTAAAGAGTTCTAGCTACCATTTCAGAGCTTCAGAATACTTTTGTACCCAACTTGTGTGATCTATTGTTCGAAAACGAATACGCAGAGTTTTTTCATTGAATGTACTTCATCTGAAACATCACTGAAATTCATCACAAACAGGAATATTTTAATATGAAACTGAAAAAATAGCAATGTATGAGTTTTTACTAATCATGGAATGTGTTATGAAAGTATATATTTATTATTGCATTACGATTGATTTAAACCAGTAGCTTTTGGATTATTTTATTATATGATCAAAACTATAGAACCATCATTTGTGAAGTAATAAATGGATAAATAAACAATCAAATAAATGACAGCATGTATCAATCAAAGAGGCATCGTTACTTCATCAAACACACAACGATTCAACGTTCGTAGTGTACAGCGTACCCTCAAAGCGTGCATTATCACTGTCGCGTTTTTCATGCTGTGTTGGTTTGGTGCCTTTCGTTTGCGTTTTATGGTAATTTTAAGGTCAATAAAAGTCAATATAATGGATAATAATATACAATTTCGGTGCTTTTTATTGCCCCTGAGGTTGTTACATCTTTACAAAGATTTTGTGGTCGTTATTTCAATTTGCGGTTTCTTGGCCTCCTGTGTTGTTGTATTCATTCTGTCCTATCTTTGTGTGCATGATCTTGATTGTGCTGAAAATATGTAAGTTGTTTTAGTCGTGCAATCGTGTTGATTAAAGGGTTTATTTCGTTTCATTTCGGGTTTGCTTTATTTTCGAGGCATGAATGTGAATGGCGTGAAGTTTTTGACGATAGGTTGTTCCGATGTCTAATATTTCTTATAAGTGTCGTTGGTTTTTGGTTGATTTGTTCTTACTTATTACCTTTGCTTATGTATGTAATATTGTAAACAGCGCTCAACAATTCCGGCACCTCAACTTGTAGTGTGAAGGCCCAAGAACTTAGCATAACACAATCTACGATCCTATTATGTTATATGCCAAATTGATGAAGAATTCAATTGAAAATTTTTGTGTTTAAACCGCATAGTTACAGCCATAGTTACAAAGTTATGATTTTTGTTTAAACTGTTTCAATATTTGTTAGTTGGTGATTTAAAATCAATGTTATAAATCCTTTCCTTCCACTATTCCTTCCATTTCCACGAGGCACAGCGCATGCGCCTTGTAAACTATATGATTTTCGCTAACATAATCATTTGGGACAAAACACATACTTGAGGTGGTAAAATGATGTATAATTTTTAATACGTAATACATTAAAAAACTTGATATTTTTTGTGATAAAATGAACAATTTGTTTTATTCAGTATTGCATTGTTCATTTGACACAGTAGAGCTCAAAATAAGGAAAAGGTGTTAAAACATGGTCAAGATTTTTCATGACTTCTATGAAATTATTTAATAAAATTTAATTGAAATTATTCTATTTAATCATTTCATCATAGTTCTATATGGCATATGTTAAAGAATTTGAATAAAAATTGGAAAACATCTAAAGAAATCAGATGTCAATACATCAGGTGGTTTATAGTTAGGTTTTTCGTAAAACGGAAAAATTTCCCATCTCATAAAATAAACATTCAACGAAACTGAATTATCTCAACCAATTTCTGATTTCGTTTGTTAACGATAATTTTAACGGTGATTTCATTGATATTGCTAAAAATAAAACAAACAGATAAATTTTGTATCTCTCAAAACCAAAGGTGACAAAACTGGCAAAGAGCGCAAGAAAGTTTGTAATAGCATAGCACGTACCCTTTCTTCCTTGTGAAGAGAAGCGTATCTGACCAACTATCTTATGACAAATAGAAGCACACCCTTTTCCAATTTTGTATACATTTTCAATTCAACGCATTATTTAGGTACAACCTATTTACTGTCTTGTGCTTCTGCGAATTGAGTCTGTTTTGCTCTTGACAATGTACGACGCTATCGGTTTATAACCCCAAATATACCATTACTGTTTCGTTCAAACGAAGCGAGGGGTTTATTTCACTGTTTCCGTTGTTCGTTTGACATAATTTATTTTCCGATAGGTTTATTCACGCAAATGGCGAAACGAATTGGTTATGTAAATACAATCCATTTACCATACAAAGATTTGTTTTACTCCCACATCGTGTGCGTAGATAATATTTCAAATCATGCTGTTTGAAGCTGCAACTTATAACGATGCATAAAAAAAAGCGATTACTATAAGTTCGAAGCAGTAATGATTTGTTTCCTTACAGAAAATTACAGTAAATATTTGTAGCATTTTGTTCTAAATTCCTTTCAATAATAACTTCTTTTTATATAACTGGCAAAAATGAATATGATTTTACAATAACATATATTTATGTTTCAATTATTTTAGTTAAAGTATTTTCATTGCTATTAGTCTTAAATTTGTAATACATAACTATCAGCTTTTGGATTTTGAGTACAATTGTAATAATAAAAAAAAAATGAAGCTATGTAAATTTGCCCAAAATATAGGACATATTTGGTATGGACGATTCATGTGGCACAATCTTTATTGCTATGATGCCCGTCAAACGCACTGTGTTACTAATTGCCTTATCCAGCTGTTGGTAAAAGTATGTTTTCGAAACTGGAACAATCTCACGTCATATGCGTATCGTTGGAGTGGTACTACCGATCTTGTGACCAGGAATACTTGAATAATTATAACTCCCCGGATACGAATGGCCCAAATCTGTTAAACGGTGCCACTATGCAAGACCAGAGCAAAGGTTCCCAAAAGTACCAACGTATTTTGAGATTTGATTTATGATGTTGTGCCAGTCAGCATTTCAGTAGCGCAAAGAAGTCCGGCCATAACTAAACCACTGGGACAACAGAACTGAAACCAATTACACAGATTTAAGGCGCATGTAAGCACCGAGCACCTGTACGCTTTTTATCATGCTTTTTCATCGGACGTTGGAGAAGCCAAAGCGCAGAGTGTGCGGCTGTGTAGTCCAAAAGGTTTTCGTTCCATTATTCCTCACGACATTGCATCTGAAGTTTAATGTCCAACTGGGCCGATCAAGCACATTCTCATACTATTTTAATTAATTAGTATTCAATTACCAAATTATTCAACACATTACACACGTAGCAAACGAGACGTGAGGTCATTTTCATTTCCACAAAGACCGAAAAAGTAGCTGCTAATCTCTAGGCAACTATTTATTTCCTGGCTATTTGTTGAGGTGTTTGAATGTTAATTACAATTACTTAAAGCAACAGCAGCGGTTGTTTTGTATTAGCATTAAGTTGATGAGCTTCGTTCGGGGGATGAAAAAATCAAACGCTAATTTATGGCCGTAAAACAATTTTGTTTAAGTCTAAATGCGGTATTTAATGTAAGCTCTATAATTAACTGCAAGTTAGACGAATGAGTTGCTTAGTTATGATTTTCAATGCATGATATGTTGTGAAACGAATTATACTTATTCGTTGATTTTTTTATTGAAAACGAATCACCTTACAACAAATGCCTATTTGGTATAATTGTTTGAAAATAACATGTGTTTGAAATGGTCTTCGTTGGAACTAACTTACCTTTTGCAAAAAAAGATCCTACAGACTCATGTAATGAATTTTCCTACAGTCAAAATTATCCCGCTTTCCCCGGCAAACCGCAAACGGAAAGTTGAACTTACGATCAAATTGAACCATAAAACTAATATTCAAAGATATATTGAAACACGATATGACCGAACGGTGTGTGACAAATCACGCGAACGTTGTTTCAAAACTAAACCTGATGTATAAAAATCTGCTGCTGGTTTGATAATCAGGGTTCTTCTTTGTATGTTAATACAGCCAGAAAGGATTTCGTTTTCAATATTCCTTCTTCATCGGCCCACATAGTTACGGATGCCAGCACAAATAAATCATGAAAATGTATCTGGTTTCCTTTGCATGTTTTTAATTCTACTCGCCTTTTTTAATCTGCCCATGGTTGGACGCTTCGGAGTAGCACACACGTGAAAAACAATATTTAAATCTAATATCTCGTCTCTCCTATCCGTCAGTGCTCTCCAGGTATAGCGTCTTTTTCATTCGTTCTCGAAGTTATTTCGTGCGGTCTGTACCTTATAATGAAGTGTGTTTTGATCATGGCACGACATGGCCATAGTCTACGCACGATGGCTTCCACCAATGTCATGGCATCGCTGGACGGTAACCGCGACGCGGTGACCCTCTTCCAGGAGGACATAAACAAAGCTACAATCCATTACTAGGCAACGCTTTGCCTATCGCGCTGGTCATAATTTACCGAGCGGCTCGTAAATCTTGAACCCGCGTCTCGCGGTATGCATTTACTGGCAAGCCGGAACTGTCGATTTGCTTCATTCAAATCAGACCTTTTGACATTATAGCACTGGGCTGGGCTTGCCGAGAAATAAAAGCCAAAATATATCTTTGGTATCTTCTTATTTCAAATGACAATAAATAGCTATAATCTCTGTGAACGCCCGTAAAACTATGCTAGCGATAGGTTCACGGAAACAAATTAGAACAAAAAAGCCAAATAACCGACCACGGCGAACGCGAGACGAAATTTGAAATTATAATTTTTCTTATAGTTTTTTTTGTGCCATATTGATGTGGACATACATATATACGTGGACTTTCATATCACAGGAAACTTTCGTTTGGGTGTATTTTTCCTCAAGCAATTAGAATTGTATTATTCTGCCGGAAAATGTTTCAACAAAGTTAATCACTATGATATTGAAAACCAGATTGAATAAGTATAATATTGTTAAAATAGTTCATGTTTTCTTTAGAATATATACCTTCTCCATATGAGACTAGGCGAGGCGTGAAGTATTTCTAAAAAGAAACCGTTATAACAAATACGAAGTTGTGGTTATTGTTAACCGTAACAGTCCAACTCTTGTCATTCGCGTAAAACAATCTTCTTATTGTGATGAACGATAGGATACAGAGATCGGTAGCTACCAAAAAGATGATTAGAATTTCGTTGTCCATGCGGTTGGTATGTAAAGATCATAATATGAAAGCAACATTAATTTGGTTGATGAGTTGACAACTGAAGCTGAACGTTTGTAATAGTTTAAAGTAAAGTTAAGGTGCTGGCGAATTAAAAATCCGCTATCATAGAGGAATTATTCAACCCACGTCAGTTGCTGTAACCTGACTTAAAACGAACCTCATTTCATTCACCTTTCGTTGCATGATTCCTGCAAGTGTTTTGAAATTTGCATTTATGTAAAGTGCCACTTCCAGCTTCAACGGAAGACCTGTTGTGTTTTATTCTAATTTATGACCGCTAGTTTAATATTCTTTGCTTTTCCAACAGAAACAGTGAACAGAGAAAACGGTGGATGGATAACTATTTGATTCAATGTGCAGTAGTTTGAGTTGTAGAGGAAATAGAGTTGCACTTTAATAATATTCATCATTTGCTCTCGAGAAGGAGTGACGATAACGATGTCGACATCATCATTTAACGTGGTGCGCAAAAAATTCAAAGCGTTGATAAAGATTTTTGTCACACCTTTGCAACATACAATTTCCGTCGCATTTCTGCATCTGAGTATCATACATTCGTTTTGGTTTACTCTTACATTCGCAAGGTAGCTGGTATACAATCACGATCCAACGTAGTGGTGAACTTCTTGCCATACAAACAGTGTCTTAAAGTTAAGTTGGGACAAGTCGAAGGAGGAAGTTAATTAGTTTTTATTGGTGAGATATCTTGTATTCTTGTACAAAACAAAAACTCTACATTGTTAATTATGAAAAGTTTTTCGCTTACTTACATTTCTATAGCATGATAACAATATTCACATTTATTGCAAACTACATTAAAAGATGTTTGGTTGTTTTCATGCCTACAGTGATTTATCTTGGCTTCCGTGCCATGGTTGTGCGTAAGTTTAATATTTTAACGCAAGTTTAGTAAAATCTAGTAAAAATTGTACTGAGGTACGCAGTGTCACACATGTATCACCCATACTGTATTTTTCCCCAGCGAACGAACTGTAAGGCCAACGAGCGATTGAATGACCCGCCCATTTTCTGTTGGTTTAATAGGCAGCCATGATTGTAAACACTGTAATTTATGCGTTCCAAGAAAGCCTGTGCTCTAAAGCGACACGAATTCTCATTCTCTACAAAGAAAGAGAGAGAAAGAGAGAAAGAAAGAGCGAGAGAGAGGGAAACGGTGAGAAAGAGAGAAATTCCTGAGCATTAACATTTGGTTAATCGCTTCAATAGGCAACAGCTGAGTATGCGCAGGAAAGTTCTGCTATTTATAAACTATCTTGTCATGCATTTATTCAAACCGACGGAAACACACACTCGTTGGCTTGTTTGCAAAAGTGAGGCAGCAGCATAGCTTTTATAGCTCCATTTATGTAAGCACAAATGGGACAGTTATAGCGAGTTTTATTACGCTTCCTTCGATAGTGTGCGTGCTGGCTTTGGCCGCTTCGTGCTAGAAACGTGTTTGAGGGAGGCTCGTGGCATTGTTATACTCTCACGGTTTTACGGATTTTACGACACTTTTATGCGAGATAGAATGGGACATAAAATCACGGGAAGTTTTCATTTGATAGCGGGTTCGTGCAGCTTCCTTTTCGGCTGAACGACCATAGGATCGTCCTTCGATGGCGAAGGAAATTCACAAAAGTATAAGCCGAGGCAGGTGAGCAAACGAGAGCGTAGAATCGGTTCTACAGTATTTCTAATGGCTTGTGCGCATTTCCCATTCGTGTTCGGCCTCTCTTTTGTTCCTACATATTGGTGCCAACACGACGCGGCGAGTCCCCACGCTTTTGAGCCCGGACGTAGCCGAACCACGGTTACTGAAGAGTGTCTGTTTTATTGAGTGTGAAAGAGTCGAGAATTGCCCATTTGCGCGATAAAAATGATGATCACACACTGCCTTAGACTGCCTTCGACGAACGGAGCAGCTCCTAGCAGCTCCTCGACCTCGGGCTTCTTATTTTCCTGCGACGAATGCTTCTTTTCGCTGTGCGCTGTGAAAGATTCTGGCAATGTTTTGTTGCGAACAACGACTTTACCGAAGCAACGACCGTAACGAGCGTTAGTGGGATCGAACAAAGGATGAAATAACCTTCCGTCGGCACTGAATACACATTCTTCATTTACTGCCATTTCTCTTTGTCCAATTTTATATAATCGAGCTTGGAGTGGCTCTTTCCGTTGACTGTTGGTGCTGTAAATGAATTAGAATGAGAATTTTCTATTTGAGATAAGTTTTATTACAAGTGCTTAAAATAATTAAATTCTGTTTCTGTTAACCCATTTTGCTGTATCGATTGCAATCATGGAGCATCATGAATTAGGTTTAAATTTGACTGGCGTCCCATTATAGTAAATTAGGTATTTATTATACTTGGAAATTCTATCAAAATGAGTACTTACTTGACGATGTTGTGATGCACACATTCTGCAAACAAACATGTTAGAAATGAATTGAAGAATACTACTTTACACATTTGACTTTAATTCTTTTCATCTATTTTTTATTTGTTTTATTTATTTTCCATTATGACTTTTTTCATCTAGTTGTTCATCTATTTGTCCAACTGATTTTATCCAGGGTTATTTAATAGATAGCTAAGTCGTTCTCCTGTTATCTGTCATCGGATCATCGTTGTTTTATCCGGCTAGTGAAAGTTGTTATGTACTGCTGTATTATTTGCACAGTGTTAAAATTGTGGGTATTGGAAGTATCATAGTTTCATAAAACCTAAATAGGACCGGGTCAAGACAAATGTCAAAGACAATGAGCCTTGCGACTATTGCTTCATCTTAACACAAGAAATATGGAACAAATGACGAAGAGCCGTAAGTTTAAAGTATAAAAATAAAATTAATTTCGAAACGGAACCATAAAATGTTTATTGTTTGTTTTATTTTGGTAAGAATGAATTTAGTTAAAAAAGGGTTAGGATTTAGCGATAGGTACATTAAACCAAGTTAGCATTCTTATGTGTTTAAGACCTGTGATGATAAAATATCATATTCGCCGCTATAAAATATTAATTGTAATATAAGAAAAGAAGATGCTGGCATATTTCTATAAAAAAACTCAAGTGGCTATTTGAATTGCTCAAAAAGTTCCAAATTCTTCTCTTACGGCTACGGCACGTATAGGTGCTTCTGGTGTTAAAATAGATACGAGAGTAACAACACATGGCATTTCTATTACAGTTTTCATCGAGCATATATCCGTGTATAACCGTCGTGAGTAAATTGTTCTCGGGTGTGCCACTTTCTGATCTTTTCATGGAAGTTTATTTGTTTCGTACAGCATGACATAAAATGGAATATTTGTATTCGTGCCAAATGTCTCTGTACTAACTGGAATGTTGGTAAAGCACCAGCGTCGTCCGTATTATTTATGAGCGATGATTTCATGCGTTATTTAAACACGTCTTCTCTTGCTTCCACTTGCTGCACTTATTCCAGCAGAAATTCTACCAGCATTCCTTCTCGCTGCATATGAATCGCTTGAATTGGTGGAGTATGCAGTAGCAATTGCTTCCATGATGCATGTGTTAAGGCCAGGCTCATGAAACATGTGCCATTTTCAGACGGGATTACGATAGTTTTAGACACTCCTCGGTATTGCGGTGCTCCAATTTAAACCAAAAATTTAAAGAGATTGTTACCATTTTGTTTCTGTTTCATTAAATTTTTGCAGAATAAAGCAAACACTATCATTGAGTACAACAACAAAAATCGAGGGCACATAATCGACAAATTCTACCCGATTGAATTCAATTGGATAAAATATGGCCACTATGACAAACAACATTAACCTAATAAAAACATCTGCTGCAAAGATCATTCGGTCACTGGGACAACTGGCCAGCCACTCGATAATGATTCAGTTGAGTACGTGCAATAGAATAACAGAATACATTAGTACGTCCTTATTAATTTCGGAGACATGTTATGAGCTGTTTGGCTGTTTGAAATACTATAATCTTAATAGCAGATATAAAAAGGTGTATGAATAAGGTACAGGTGGAAGTAATAACATAATAACTATTTAGTATCGGATTAGGAAAATTAAAAAAAATCATTTTACTTTCATCAACATCCTCCAAATTCCTTGAATGGGCGTTTACCAACCATTTCACATTCGCTCATTTGCTTCTTTGTGCTACGTGCGCTACCAAGGATTGTCCGTTTCGCTTAACATTTTAAAACACTCAAACAGACTGCTGCTTTTTACTTTCAGGCTCATTTGCTTAGATTCTAGATTTATATTCTTTGGCATCTTTATACACGTCTTTTGAATCATTGTAAATGTTCTGCTTGAGTATTGCTTTGCAAAAACCAACATGAGAACGTAAGCTGAAGGAACTGATTCTCAGAAATATCTCAAATATTTTGTACACGAAAAGCATTAATCTCTTCTAGCTCAACAACTGAGTTTTTCCTTTTTATTGGACCTTGGCGATTGCCTATTACATTTTGGCTTGTACATCTCTGATCAATCACTGACAATCTCAGTAAAATATAATTCTTGAAAGCAGTGCTACTAACATTGAAGCGTGTAGGTAGCTAAATTTTGTATGATTTCACGAAATTTGTCAGTGAGCAACCCGACACAAAGTTTGAATTCCGAATGCCACTTATATGTGGAACTATTGAAAGAATTAAGAAAATCGAAGCTCTTTCATCAACAAAAATCGTTTAAAATGTTTTTTGAACTGGTTTCAATTTTTTATCGAGATCATCGATTACCAGTAGCTTGCTAGGACCCGTAGTCCTGGTGCTAGTTCTTACTATCTGAACGCGACTCGGAGGGCATTCAGTATCCGGGGTACAGCCATATAACAGGCCGACGCCGCTTCCATTTATCCACCAGACCGCATATACCACTCATTTGCTAGATAGCTGTATTTCTAGCCGTATTTTAGCTGTGCTTGATTCGCTAGACGAGATTTCTGTATTAGTGGTATTATTTATACTTTTAACAGTAATAAGCTAATGCGAAATCTTTTCCAAACCAGTTCGGTGGCCGAGGCTATAGCGGCGTCGGTCTCCACACGGCAGGTTCGGGTATCGAATCCCGCCCTGACCGCCTCCCCGCACGCAGGACTGACAAACCAGCTACGGGTAAAACCAAGCCATAGAGAGCTAAAAATATTGAGGTTGTAAAGCCAGAGAAGAAGAAGAAGCTACGGCTATCTTTTCAAAAATTATTAAATAGTTTTAGTGCTTAAAGATACTTTTAACGGCTTAACTATAGGACAAATTTCGTGAAATCATACAAAATTTAGCTACCTACACGCTTCAATGTTAGTAGGAATGACTGTGCCGCCATTGTTAAAAATAGGCTAGTGAATGTTGTCTTGAAATGTTTCAAGCCATTACAGAAACTTTGTTATTAAACTTAGCAAGAAACATTATGTTTATATAATATTGTACGAAGAATTACAATATTTATGTTTTAATGCTGGTGAGAATCGCCGAACCGTAAGATAACATTATGTATTTGTTGATAGCAATGTATTATTCGTTACTGTTGTTTGTTGTTAGTCACTAAAGAAAACGTCTCACAACAACTAAGTATCTGAATATAAATCCCTTATTCCTTTTCTTTGGCCTTACAACCTCAAGAGCACTTATTTGGCCTGCAATAACTGGATTCTTTGACTTACTTTATCGGTAGCTGAAAGTCAATTGCGAATTGGGGAGACGATACGAAGATCGGCGTCACTACCGTCCCTGCTATAGATCCGCTGTTAAAACAAAGCAAAATAGTATACTATGAATACATCATAGGGGGGAGGGTCTCTCACAGGTTCAGCCATCATAGTTAAGCAGTCCGGTGGTGGATGCGACAGCGGCGCCGGTCTTCACACGGCAGGACCGGGGTTCAAGTCTCATCTGGGCCGTTCCCCCATAGTGAGGACTGACTATCCAACTATGCGGTAACAATAAGTCTAGTAAGCCAAAAATGGCAGGCATGACCTAAGAGGTCGTTAGGCCAAGAAAGAAGAAGAAGAAGAAGAAGAAGAAGTTGAGCAGTCACTGCAGTTGCACCGAAACAGGCTAACTTATCCCGAAGCGTTCGAAAACTGACATACTATTTTGACGCTTGGTTCACTAAGTGCGTATTTACACCTTTTCATGCATTTAATAAGCATGTCACTCCATCTAACAAACGACTACATACAGGGTTTATGGCGGGTATGCCAAGACCAACAAAAATGGACCGAGTTTCCTGGAAACGGATTGGACACCAGGCCATGTCTATTAGACGTGCTCCCTAGGAGCAGGCCACAAAAGAAGAAGAAGAAGAAGCCAAGACCAACAAATCCACAATTCCACATCACATCCAGGTGCCAATAACAAAAAAAGTAGCAAAGATTGTTATAAAATTAATAGCATTATCTCCAATCAAGCACGGCATGGGAAGATTTTGTTTGCTCAATAGAATATTTTTTGTTTCAGAAGACATCTGAAGCGTCAAAATATATGGTTCGAAAACAATTATATCTAGACAGAGAGACAACTTTTGAAACATTTGAAATGTATCTTTACATACAACAAGTATGTGTGTATTATTTTATGCGATAATTTCAGCTGAATTATTGTTTGTGTTACTGTTTTCGTTTTCGTTTTTTTACACACAGTATCAATGACAACAAAGCAATTGTACATATAGATCTACCTTAATAAAATTGTATAATTTTCTAGTACTAGCAATGTGATTAAGAGCGATATACTAAACGAATTTACTATGATGTGCACATATAAAAACGCTTACCAAACGCAGACTAAATCGTAGATATACCAAATCTATAAATGGAGTAGTCATGGTTGAAGTCTTTATATATCAAAGTCTCTGGATCTGACTGTCCCGAAACTATTCGATAACGTGTGAATCGCTGGTATTCTTGCTGGTTTTAAACTCCTGTGATAAAGCTGGTATGTATATTTCGTGGCCAATCTCAGCTTAGCCACAAACAAGCACTAAGCTGCTTGTCACTGGAATAGCAGATATCGACTAGAGTGTAATACCTGCTAGGTGGTACTGACCATCTAACAGCATACTAGACTTATTGATACAATGTACTAGCATGGAAAGGATTTGATCCGAGGTCCTGTCGTGCTCCGCTACCCCCTCAGTCACCGGACCACTCCTAGCGTGTATCTATTGATCGTCAATTACTAGTTGAATTGATTAATTCATCATGAGAGTGATCGTGTTAAAAACGGAAACATAATTGTTGAGAATTTCATGATCTTGATCTTAAAATCGCTTTTAAATCGATTCAACTAAGTATTTATTCTCAGAATCCTAACTAGGCTCTATTTTTCTAAGCAATCTAAGCTCTATTCTCTCTAAGCAATACGGCCAGGCCGTTCTATATTAATAAAACAAAACAAAAATCTAGGCTATATTTTTCATCGCTTGTTCATAGTGAAGCAAGGTGGTTCGTAATTTTAAGCGTATAATGTGTGGAAAAATTTGATCAGCGGCAACGCGGTCCATGAACAAAAAGAGCACTTCGGTGGTACAAAGTGCTCAGGAACAGAAATTTCGTCCAAAACTTCAGCTGGAGCTTATTTTGGGTCGTTACAAGACGGGTTTTAACGCACAGTAATAGCATGAATTACATGAAATACATTTCCTCGTTTTATACACTACTGTGGCACCTTTTTCCATTTTTTAAAAGTAATTCTTGACTTTCATCTTGGTGGTCCTGCTCCATAGCAAAACAACTCGCTTGTTTTAAATATTTTCAGCATAGCCGACTTTTGTCAAAGAGATTTAAGCAAGCTATAGAATCAAATGCGTAACGTGGCATACTTGCCCCAATTGATGATTAAGATGATCGGGATCAGAAATAAAGGGAAGATAAAAAAGGAATCATTTCCCGTTTTCTTCAACACACTCTAATGTCTCAATTGTTATGTCTGGAGTATCTAAAACCAACACAAAACGTTCGATTGCACATTTTGATGGGAAAATTAAGGTACGGAGCATTAACACCACATTCGTGTGCTGCACAAACACTATATATAACGGCCACGACGAATCCGTGACAGCGAAAAAAAAACACTGTTGACCGACCGCCATCATTACTACACGCAAGACGCACATGGGTGGGACCGCATGCATGCGATCCGTAATTCCCTAAGTCGACCCTATTTTCTCCATCCGAAAGCGTTGCTTCATTTGCTAGGGTTAATAAATCATTGCTCATGCAAGGAAGACGAGGGACGGCCATGATGGTTCCCGAAATGCTCAGCAAGCTTGCTTCGAGGTACTCCATTACAGCATGGTGACGTAAAGCAGAGTGTGCGAGAGTACATTTACCCGTTCTAAATGCCGAAGATAAAAGGGAATATCAGAAGAATACGATTTGGATAATAATCAACCGCTGTCTGCAGAAGGTAGAAAAATACACAAAGGTGGTGGGTCACAAGTTTCCTCAAGGAATTTATGGTTTAAGGATGAAAGAAAGACATTTAATTGATTTATTCGAGGCCTTTCTGTACTCTCTTGTCCCACCTTTTCTGGTGTTTCTTACATTATAAATACTCACCGTTGCCAGATACCAAAGCTGGCAACAGATTAAGAATCGTTGGGACAGTATTATTCCGTACACTTCGGCTTCGTTTAGAAAGTTGTGTTGTGTGTCGTTTGATATTTTATTTCTATAATTCTTACACACGTGATACACACCGAGTATGAACTTGCTGTGTTATATTTCGTCTTTTTGCGTATTAGTTGTGTTGTGGTTGTGTTAACATCCTAGCATCAGAATTTGTGTATAATAAAAGTGATAGTGTCGTCTTTCAACTATTGGAAGTGTAAAACTTCATGTAGAACCAATTCATTTTTCAATGTTTGAGTTTCATTGATTGTATCGTTTAATTCAAGTTTTCAACTATAATATAATTGTAGTTGTATAGTTTTAGGGTTTTTTTAAATATTGTTACGCATATTGGATGATGATTACAACATGCTACCAGTAAATGATGAATTGCAACGCTTCATTTGTTTCTTTATCAGTAATGTTTAAATGTAAAACGCCTGTTACTTCATACATAATATCTTTTTATGAGCTATAGATTGATGTAAGATTTAAAGTTTTTTGTAAGCAAAGTTTTATTTTAGAAACGAATTTATAGCAAATTTCTTTCAAATAATGCTTTTGTAATTATTGCTTCATAGATAGAAAATTAAACATGAAACTTCTTAGAGCTTTTCACAGTTTGAGATACATTAAAACAATAAATCTTGATTTTAATATGATTGTTGAATTTTTGTAAAACATTTTCCGTGCATTGGGTGAAGCAAACGATTGCTGTATTCTTTATTTGGTTGCATTTTTTCTACATCTAAAGCGGCTTGTTTACTAGATGAAAATTGATTTATTTTCTTATACAACATAGTACATATTTCAGATGTGTGAAATACCAAATTGTTTAATTAGATTAGATATAGTAATATCCAAAAATTGCATGTATTTCAGTCCCCTTTGTCAATCAGCTCCTTTTTATGGCATTAGCTTCATTCATTGATATGTAGATGTCTCTAGCGTACAGCTTCTCCCAAAGCCGGTAAACGTGTGCGCAAATGCGAAGGAGTATCGGTTGCACAACGGATATACTGCTCACACGTATTGTGTCGGTTTTATGGACGTGTTTCATATGGGTTTATGTGTATGCATGCGTGTGAAGCCACGTTCTAGCCTGAACGTATATTGTAATGGGTGCTCGAGAGCAGTATCGGACTGTGTTTGGTTTGTGTCAACGCTCTTATGGGTTTATGGCATAATTAAAACGCCATAAACATTTTAACGACACTCGCATATGATAGTTTTGTTTATTATTCAAAACAAAAGGTCACGTCTGGTTGCGAACGAATCGGAACATCCAATCTTTTTTATTCTAGTTCATTTTTCAAGAAAACTCTCTTATTGTCAATTTCATTGTAAGCGCTTTGATGCAACAATTTTTCATCGTATAGTAAACATAGGAACAATTTGAATACAAACAACATATAAGCGAGTATAAATGATTGAGTTATCGCACCAGAAAGCAGAATCATATAACGATCCGCACGAAGCATGAATGAAAGTAAAACTGAAAGAAAAAACACTGTACTCACCCAGGCTGCCAGAAGTCACAGCTCTTGACCAAAACCAAGGCTGATTTCCCACATAAAATTAAGCGGTCATAAAAAAACTAAAGTTGCCATAAAACAGTCGTAAAAAAGAAATTAAACTCACAGCCAACTGCAACCCATTCGTTGAGCATAATGATGATGTCTTAGCACATTGTTTTGAGTTACTCTTCATCACCCGATAATATTTGAGATGATCTTACAGATCGTTTAGTGTAACCTAACGTTCCACAGATGTGTTAGAATCAATTGTAAAGGACAGCGTTGGTAGATTGTTGTAGGAACAGATTGACCAGGAAATGAATGAGATAAAATAACTCAGAAAAGTAGACTGATCAGATTGTAAGTCAACGAGCCGATCGCACCTCCTTTCCTTATATTCATCTTGTTTTATCTGCTATAAAACCATGGCATGATTGTCAATAAATATTGATTTTAGTATAGTTTGACACACGAAACCAACATCAATCAAGACGAACGGGTGTTCAGACTTGTACCACAGATGAGCGAGGTTATGATGTGCTTCGTTAATAATGTTAGGCTAGCAATTAGGGAGGTTTACTTAAATTGGATCATAAAATGGCAATAAAACAACCACCAAGCATCAACCTTGACAGACGAAGTGTGCACCGTTCCATTCCTCATTGAGGTACCCTAGAGTTTTGTTTGATGACTTTCGGTTCACGAGTTTTACGACATTTTGTTAGCTCCCGGTGCCAACGATTGTGTTTTTATTTTACGGATCGTTTAAGTGTGACAATAAACGTAGCGACGGCTACGTCTGTTACTTTGGTCACTCACGGGCATTCCTCCATAAATAGCTGAGAAGAAACGCTCTTTTAATGACTCGATAACAAAATTAGTGTCGTTATAGCTTAAACTGACTGTAAACACTTGTAAATTTGATTTATAGCAGTTCGAAGAAAATACTGGAGCTATGGACTATGACTGTGTGATTTACGGTGGTATTTGTGGTGCAACAGATAGTGCAGGCTTATGCGTAAAGCCGTAAATTCTATCGCGGAGTTACAGGTTCAAGTGGATTACTGTTTTATATCAGAATGCATTTTTTGCATTGATTGTTCTATTTTTGACGTTTGACAATCAGGGTGATCGAGATTTACAGTTCAATTGCCTTTAAAAAAAAAGTAATTTAAGAGAAAGCGGGCGGTCCGGTGGTCGATGTGGTAGCGGCGGCAGTCTCCATACAGAAGGACCGGATATAGAATCCAGTCCGGACCGACTGACTATCTAGCTACGGATATTAAACAAGTCATAGAGAACCACTAATGGTTGGCCAGTAGCCCCTCGAGGTTGTAGTGCCAACGAATAAGAAGAAGAAAGAGAAGAAGATTTAAGAGAAAACATGATATTTTCAAATAAAAGTAACAAAAGCTTGTACTCATTCATATGTACCCTAAATGCCATATGGAAAAAAATATTGACTGTGTGTTTATATTATTTTTGCATTTGCATTTTATGTCCTTTTATGTCATTTTTACAAAAATTAGCACATGCTTGTATCATTTCAAGAACGTATAAAAACTGTACTGTCTCCCTGTACGTAAGGACTTTCACGCGATAGATAAATCAAGTCAAGAAAGTCAGAAATGACAGACCAATACAACTTGATCTTGTAAATGGAATGATTAAAAACAAAAACTTCCTTTAAATATTAGATTAAACATATTTTTGGCAGCAGAGTAAAAAATCATTCTTATCTCGAATCTGAGTTTGGATAAGTATTGAGTCTTATCATCATTATTATCTGACAACCTGATTTTCTTTTTGGTCAGGTCATGCGAGCCACTTAATAGATTACTACACTTATTGATGGGGCGGCCCGGTGGTAGATGCGACAGTGGTGCCGATCTTCACACGGCAGGACCGGGGTTCAAGTCTCATCTGGGCCGTTCCCCCATAATGAGGACTGACTAACCAACTATGCGGTAACAATAAGTCTAGTAAGCCAGAAATGGCAGGCATGACCTAAGAGGTCGTTAAGCCAAGACAGAAGAAGAAGACTTATTGATGATACGTAGTTTGATAGTCATTCCTCACGTTATTGGAGAACGAGATCCGATCTCCGATCCTGTCGTATGAAGACCGGTGTCGTATTTGCCTCGGTCACCGATCCGCTCCTTCGTAAAAGAATAGAAACTGGATAACATAAAAATGGATCTTTACACAAATCATGAAGATGATACACGATTTTCACTGTTAATTTGTAACTTTGGTTGAAACAGCGGCGGATCTAAAGGGAGGTACCCGTCAGGGCTATGTATTAGATCTCCTTGAATTGGATATCTAGTATGTGTGTCCTTGGTCCCCACTTGTATCAGGGACTTCATATTAGGAGCTATGGTTCTCGTATTAGGACCCTGTGACCCGGTAATACGTAGCAAAATATGATGCCTCGATGCTACTAGTTTCAATAGCAAACTCTCCGTTGAAAATCCTGAAAAATAGTGCATAGTGCAGCCCCTCCTCTTCTTCCCCCGCCTAAGGGGAAACTGAATCGAACATGGAGTTTATGTATCAAACGGAAAAATACGATAAATGTTGTTTTTCAATGGCGTAGGTTGCACAATACTTTATCATAGAGCGTGAACTGACGTTGCCGAGTGTAATGGGAGTCAATAAAGATTCAGCCATTCAATAACAGTGAGGTTCAGTCCATCCACGAAACATTTCTTGCATCAAACGAAATGAAATGACACTTTTCACTGGAGTGCTGGATGGCATCTGAATAATGATGTCGTTGCGCAGTGACGATGATAATAAAGCGATTAGCTCATGCTTGCCAAGGAAGAGTGCAAATATGAACATCATTTGACAACCTAGAACAACCATGTGTATCGTTTACACAACGGTTTGCTGAGCAATCCAACGACTCCGTCATTTTTAATTGTCGAGGGGCCAAGTGTCGAGTACGCCAGGAAAACCCTTACGAAAAAGGGTGCCTATTTTCAACGCTGTCCAGAAAACGTTCAACCAGTGTAAGTGCGTACGAAACCAGCTCGTGAACTCATTTTCTATGTATGACCATTTTATGTAAATTTTCCTGGGCAACCCTAACGGTAAACTACGTCCACTAGCGCTGGTAGCCCGGTTGATCCGTACAAACCTGGCGAACAATCGGAACGAATGGACGATAATAATTTTATGATTCGTAATAATAGCAATGGTCACCGTAATAACAATAATATAACAATTATAATCCCACTTCACTCTGCCAGTTTTCCACATTTGCCAGAGTTTTAACCTGCGTTATTTGTTACTTCGAATATATCATGGGAAGATTGCGATGAGCGATTGTTTAAGTAAAACAAAGTTTCTTTGGTGAAAGCATAGGACAATTTTACAACTTTAGGGCTTACTTTACTTTTAGGCAAATGGTCTCCAGTAGTATGAAGACAAGTTTTAAACTGTTTGGAACAACATTGAGTACAGAGAGCCATCAATCATTTAAATAACATTTGAAAATGCAGGCGCAATGTGTTGTACAACAATTTAAGACATATTTGTGTCTAATGTTTTACCAAAATTTTATAAAAAGGAACTGGATAAAATTATGTTTGTTGCAAGGAGTAAGGATCAACGGAGCGTTTGGTGTAACGTCCAAATAGAGCGGATAAAATTCAAATTAAATGTATTTAAATTCATCATACAAGTACGTATGCACTATATTTAAGGCCTAGCGATTCTAGAAACAAAAAAAATCACCAACAATAATAATCATCTTTGTCTTCGTCTTGTGAGCAAAACAGACTTATATCTTACGACTGGCAACGTTTTGCGTTCAACCAACTGCATTTTAGCTTAGTGCTCCTAGCATATTTTCTACAGCAACCGGGATGTATAAAAAATCTTTCTATTTTACTAGATGGTAAAGTTTTTTCAACGTTTCTAGCATGCGAAAGGCTTGCGATAAATTTTCCAAGATTTGCACCCATTTCAACTGAACGTTGGCAGCACAGTTTGGCTGTTGTGATGAACTACCAATGCTTTATGGGTTGATGAAAATAGGCGATTATTATTTCACGCCTTATCACTGTCGAACAGTGGACCAAAACAAAACTCCTCTTACACCACAAAGATGATTGTATTGCTTGTACACGAGGCATTATTTATAAACCGTACCTAATCCAAGCAAGCGGAACATCTCTACAAATGAAGAAAAGGTAATTCATAAATCATATTTCGATTTTTCACCTCATAATTTTCGGTCTAACGTAGCTTTTGTTTTTTTTTATGTTCCTGTCTTGCTAGCGCACGATGCCGATGCCCAAATGCATCGAACATTTGCTCGTTGTTGTAAGGTAGAGAAGGAAGGAAAAAACTGCAGGACGACGTTTAGGTAAAGCTAGCTGGAGTCATCCAAGTTGCAATAAATCAAATTTATCAGTGGTTCCAAGTCATGGACGGCAATACAAGCGCACGGAGAACATCTCAGGAGGCTTGTTACGTAAGATCGGGCATCATAAAACTAACGGCTGGTGCTAGAACAAGCAAAAGAGAAAGTTTTGAGTCCTTTCTTCTTGTTGTGCCGGAAAGACTTCATCCTTTTGAACCACAGTCCTTAACCGTTTAAGCCTGGCCTGGCCTGCCGCATCCGAGCAACAGTAATGGGCTTAAAATTGCAACGATTTTATTCAACACATTCATCGAAACTGGGCATGACGACCTTGCACTTCACTGTAGTGATCACGAGTTTGAATGGAAAACCGATGATGAAGCAGACTTATGTAATATTCAGACTCAACCATTCAGGTAATTAAAGCCTTCAGTTGAACACTTCATTGTCGCTCGGGGATGATAATGCAACTCTTTGGTTGCCACTTTCCGTGCAGCGTTAATTGTTTCTGGTACTCGCAGTTGCTGCTATAGGTTGATATGGGACGGCACCTTGCTTCTTGAACCCTTCCCGTATTTCACACAAAACCGATATATGTGCACATGTATTTTTCCCTTCACTGTCCTGTGTTTAGGAGAGGTTTAACAGCAATGCCGTCTGAATAGAATAGGCAAGGCTTGTGCGTTTACTACGGCGAGTAAAAAAGGCAAAAATGTTTTTGGTCACTATTTGATGTGAAGAAGTAGTAAGATATTTAGAAAAATGCTCCTATGCAGTGCTCAACCTACGTCGCCCATCGTCGTCAATACGTATTCGCCGAGAGATGGATTTTCGTTGAGTTCGGTCAACGGTGGAAATAAACATGAAGAGCATTTTGCCCCCCTCTAACGTTCATTTTGCGTATGCACTCTCGCTCTGGCGCACGTCTTACATCCCGCTTCACGGTTCCGAAGTCAACTTCGGCTCTTAACGAAGATAGCACGAGCGTTGCTATGAGAACCGCAGCCCTTTGTCTCTTTTTCTCCTGGAATGGCTTTTTAACGAAGATTACCACAAACAAAATGAATCTTGACTGCAAGACAAAATTTTATTCGAATTCGTCGAAAGCGGTTCATTCGAAAAATTTCACCCGTTGAAACAAGGCGCGCTTTTATGTTTATTGTTATTGATATTATTATTGCGTGTTCCCGCGAATTCGTATTGTGGGGGACGTGTGTGATCTCGGGATGGTAAATTTGCCATGATCAATGAGTGCAACTCAACTCGGTGGAAAATTGTGTAATTTCGTTTAACGCAAACTGGTGTCATCAAAAAGTGGTAAACGTGGAAGATTTTTTTTTTGTTCGACGAGTCGCAAGGCTCACTCACAGACCGTGCATCATACAAGTGGTGGGTTTCAATAGTCGAATGTAAAACAGTGCTGATAAAAACACACTATTACCTGCTTCGACACTATTCGCTGAACTGGGCTGAAAGTGTTCTGATTGTGGATATTGAAAGTGTATTGCAATGTAGGTGAATCGGCCAGTGCTAAAACAATAGTATAGTGAATACTGATACCCGGAATTGTAAAGGAAAATCATTAAAAGCCGTACGAATCATTTGCGTCTCACAAATTGTCGTTTCCTGGTGACGGTCATAACATTGTGCTAAGTTGTGCTATAAAATTGGGTTGTGTCGTTTGTACCAATTGTTTGCATACAAAAAAAAAAAATAAACGCAAGAATACAACCAGCTACCATTCTATATAAGCGAGATGGTGCATCGACAGAGAAAAGGTGTGTTGTAAAACACAGAACGTATTGAAACAAATGAAAAAGTTGGTTGTTGAAAATTATTTGCTTCCGTTGTTGTGAACATTTGTGAAAGACACAGTTATTGTAATACATTCTAAGACGACTCCCAGATCGTCCAGTGGAGTGATTTGGGACCTGCTTTGGTTTAAACACATCGCAGCCAGAAAACCATCAACATCACCATGAATTCCTACTTCGAACAGACCGGGTTCTACGGACATCCGCACCAGGCAGCGGCCGGCATGATGACGACAACAGGAACCCACCATGACCAAACAACGGCCGCAGCGGCAGCGGCCTACCGAGGTTTTCCACTATCGCTCGGAATGTCCCCGTACACGAACCATCACCTGCACCAAACGCGCACGGCCCAAGAGTCGCCATATGATGCCAGCATACAGGCCGCATGTAAACAGATTTACGAGGGCTCCTACAGTTCCAAAGATTGTGGAACGAAAGCTGCCAGTGGAAACAACGGCACAGACGCAACAAACGGTTATAAAGACGTGTGGAACGCAAACAGTGGAGCAGCGAATGGCGCGGCCACTGGTGCTGCCGGTGGTAACGTACCTGCCCAACAAAACAATTCGGTACCGGTGCGACCTTCGGCATGTACGCCAGATTCACGAGTAGGGGGTTATATCGACGCATCCGGAGGAAGCCCTGTGAGTCGGACTGGTTCGGCTGCTGCCGCAGCTGGCGTAGCCGGTTCTTGGAATACCAACCAATGTTCACTAACTGGGTCAACCGGTGGCCAAACTGCTCCTACTACCGGACTCCATCAGTCCAACCATACTTTTTATCCGTGGATGGCTATTGCAGGTAAGCTGGGATGATTTTGACGATTGCAACGATCTCGCAATAACGAGAGACCGAGAGAACTGTTATCAAATGAAGAACAAACGTATTGAAATTAGTGTTTTCGCTCCGTTAAACAGGGTTTACAATTGCAGTATGTTGAGAAATGTGTGACACTCTGTGTATAAAAGTTCATTGAAAAGCGAACACAAGTCAATACCGAATAACAAAAGTGGATATCGTCCTTGTTTTAGATCACAAATTACTATGATATATTCGCTGATGTCACACAATAAAGTAAATAGTCATATTGTTTATGCCGATTTCTAAGATACGAAGTAGCATCACGCATTCTATGCTGTGTGCTACCAATAACCGATAGCTAAACGGATACTTCGAAATCGATAACAAGCGAAAGAAAAACTCAAAATGTTGTGAAGTTTGAAACAAAACGAAAAAATCAATGTTTTTACAAACTCACGACAATGGTAGAAAAACAATCTTCAAGTTAAGGTACTTTTTGTCTGTAAAAGTAATGGAGTAAACGATTCAAGCTAATCCTTCCCAAAACCAGCGCATCCTGTTTTTGTGCACATATGACAGAACCCGTTATTAGCTACGATAAAGGTTTAATTTGAAGGAACTAAACAAGCTTCAGATCCACAGTTTCGGTGCATCACACTAATACTTGCATTGTATACGCGAATGTGTGTAACAAACACTTCATCGTACGCGTAATAAAGTAAAGAAGTTTTCAGACACTCTTTGGAGATCGAGTGGCAATATTCATCGTGCGAAAGATCGTGTGCGATCTTGTATTCCTTTGCACATCTCGTTCGACCCCGTAGCATTGCACCATAATTGAAGTAAAGTAAATAGTCATATTGTTTATGCCGATTTCTAAGATACGAAGTAGCATCACGCATTCTATGCTGTGTGCTACCAATAACCGATAGCTAAACGGATACTTCGAAATCGATAACAAGCGAAAGAAAAACTCAAAATGTTGTGAAGTTTGAAACAAAACGAAAAAATCAATGTTTTTACAAACTCACGACAATGGTAGAAAAACAATCTTCAAGTTAAGGTACTTTTTGTCTGTAAAAGTAATGGAGTAAACGATTCAAGCTAATCCTTCCCAAAACCAGCGCATCCTGTTTTTGTGCACATATGACAGAACCCGTTATTAGCTACGATAAAGGTTTAATTTGAAGGAACTAAACAAGCTTCAGATCCACAGTTTCGGTGCATCACACTAATACTTGCATTGTATACGCGAATGTGTGTAACAAACACTTCATCGTACGCGTAATAAAGTAAAGAAGTTTTCAGACACTCTTTGGAGATCGAGTGGCAATATTCATCGTGCGAAAGATCGTGTGCGATCTTGTATTCCTTTGCACATCTCGTTCGACCCCGTAGCATTGCACCATAATTTAAGCGTAAATTTATGATCATGTTGCCAAGTGTTTTGGTGGAAGGGTTTTGTTTTATTGTTCTCGTTCTTGTTTTTTTATGGTTTGGCTTTACGCTGTTATTCAACTATAAATAGTTCAAAATTGATGATGGTTATTTTAAGAGAAAAAAAAAGTAAAATGGTGCTGTTATTCAAATCATTATTAAAATGCTTAGTTAGAAACATCCAGAAAAAAAACATTACATAACTTTGTGGAATTTTCTTTAGTTTGGCAGATAAGGTTACTACTGGACTATCAGTATAAAGACTTTTCTTCTTCTTCTTGGATTAGCGACAACCTCGTTCATGACGACCATATGACAGATTTCTACATTTATTGATGCCACGCAGTAGGATAGACAGTCTTCACTACTGCGATAGGGTACGGTAGGGATTTGATCCTTAGTACTGCCGAGTACAGATCGGTGTCGCTATTGCTTCAGCCACCGGACCGCTCCGCTGTTTATAATAAGTAAGTTGTGCACGTTTCAGCTTCAGGAATTTGCTAAGGGTAAGCCAATAAGTCATGGACAATCATTGAAATGATTCCAGAACGGATAGAGAATAAGAATCGCTCCTTTATTAGCATACAAAAAACGCTCAACAAAATGTCACAAAAAACGTTTTACAAGCAATAGGAAGCTGTAATTCGAATGTTTCCCAAAGATAATGCTCATCATTCCTGGTGGCCTTCGTTATGGTGTGCAAAAATTACAGTGTAGATTCTTCAGCCAACACCTAAGGAATGAACAGGACGGTACATGCTGTAGTCCATTCTTCGGGGTCTACAAAAAAGAATTGACTACATACCGCACTCCCGCGTCATAAGCATGACTGAAGAAAGCGTAAAAAAAAATCGCACGCACACACGAACAGCACACCCATTGCAGGCGTGAGACATGCAATCTCTGCTTTTGAGAACCCATCGAGGTTGGTCTTTCATCCACTGGCATGGGTTGATTGTAATTGACGTAGTTTAATCGCTTAAAGACGTGATTAAATTTTATTAATTTCAAGCTGTGTCGGGTGCCTTGAATTCTTCCACGGGCGAAAGTGGGCATGGTAGGTTTCATTGAAGCGGGTTTCGTTCGGTCAGTAGAAAAAGAAAATTGAGCTGTTCTTTGCGATCGAATCGCCGGCTTTGTCTTAGCGGGCCTACTCTCCTCGCCAGAAGTTCGTTTCAGTTTGTATGTGTTCATTAATTTGCTTTCGCTTTCGCATTGTACGCATTATCCCTGTATCTGCAAACGTACAAAGTTGTATCTTTATTTGTCCATCGGTAAACCTAGCACTCTGAATTTGTGTGATACCGTTATCAAAGTGCGCTGTTGTATTTGTACACATCTTTTTAAAGTGATGATTTCATTTTTTTCTTGTTAACGGACCTCAGTTCAGCTTCCTTTTCGGTGAGAATCTACATATTTAGGATTGCCATCTCTGAACATTTGTCGTACGTGCACCACTCAGAATATTACTCCTTGACGATGTATCATGTTTCAAGAACATGCCGTATACGAGATGCATACGGGAGGAAGGAAATGGCATTTGTTCACGATACACAAGTGAAAGTCGAAGACCGGGAGAAGCGTCAGATGTTAAAACACACACACATACACAGAAATGAGAAAGGAACACTTCTTTTCTAAGCTAGCTACCAATGGTGGATCTGATCGAAAACTAGAAGAATGGTTGTGTTCTCTTCCATATTTAATCATTTACAGTCTCCAAGAAGAAAAAAAAACTTATGAACGAAATGCGTCGGCGTTAGTGTGTCAAATGAGCGGTGGTGAGCCCTAGAAACGGATACATCACTCGACAGTATTTTATGTACTGCTGTTGCAACAAATGCACTCTGTATGGACCGTAACAGATCTTGCCTGGAATGGAAGCATTATTTTTCGATAGTACGTTTTATCGTATCCTTCGCTCTTTGCTTTTGGCTACAGCTAAGAGATGATTTTTTTAGGGTAAGAGACACAGAGCCTGAGATAAAGAAAAAGAGTGACAGAGAGAGGGAGAGAGAAAGAAAGAGAGAAAGAGAGAGAGAGAGAGAGAGAGAAGGAGAAAGAGAGAGGATGCTACTCTTATACGCGACTTGTTATATTAGGAAGAGATAAATTCTAGTAGGATTTCAATCTTTTCTTTTCACAAAGGGGAACGGTATCTGCTTGATATCCTCCCTCTAAATGTTGGTTGGTAGTTGGAACAAAACTGGCACAGCAAGAGAACGCAAAACCAATGTAGCATTGCAAATGAACGCATGACGTAAGACTATGTTTGAGTGTTCATATGTTTTTATTATGATTGTAAGGGGAACACAGATTCTAGCCGTTACGGCTGTTGGAAAATATAATGAAGAAAATCTACAAATGGCTAGCCGACACATTCCCAACAAATAAACAAACATGGAGAATTAGAAGGAGTAATTTGTCACTTTATAATAGATAAATCGAAAGTTCATATTTTTATTCCTCATCGTGAATTATAAATTTTCATAACAATGCCTATACTAAGGCATTGTTTCTGACATAAGTTTGTAGATGATTTGGTTTTACGCTAAACAAACAAAAATTCTTACTAAAAGCCAATTAGTTTTTGGTTTGGCACTCTGAAATGCGAATATAATAGATATGATTTATTTCAAATATCAGGCGAGACCTTTATGAAATATTTCACAAGTCTTATCGGATCAATCATTCTTGTAGGAATTAAAATCGTTTTGATTTACATTTCTTATTACGATTTATTGCAACACAACATTTATTTCGTTTATTTCTACAAAACGTTTATTTCTTCATGGTCTATGTTGCAAAAAAAATGTAATAAAAAACAAATAGAAATAAATGTAATTTTTATTTGGCACAAAACGCTCATGCCAACAGCTATATGATTAAAGAGTTGGGGTGTAAATTTTACAACGAACTATTTTTTATCCCTCCGTTTTCGTTTTGCATGATGGACATGAAAAAATTAATTTAATAAATGAATATTCATGGCACCATTTAACCATTGTTTAATTGTTTTTGCAACACACAAGCCTAACACCATCAGTTTCTTCAGTTTTGTACGCTACCTGAAAGTTGCAATAATTGCAGCCCATCTTTGCATATCGTAAAACTATTTCCATTTTGGTTTTTTCATCCATTTAAGTTTGTGCGGACCCTGATTGGGGCAGTAGTTTGTGTAATAAAACATAATTGAAATCAACATATATGTTTTTGACTATGGAAAAGTATGCTTTTGAAACCCGATTTTATTATTACTCTAAAAATATGGCAATTGGACTGAAAAACTGCATTTTATAAACACGGTCAAGCACCGTAGTGATCATCCGTACAATGATGGTTGGTATTTGACGATGCTTGTTGCCTACTGATTTTGTGAAGGTGCTGTAGGTTAGCAAAAGGGCAATATAATTGGTGTTATTGGAACATGATTTTCAGATCATGTTGTGCTTCAACTTTTGCTCTCGCATTCTGCCTCTGTTTGTCTCTCGCTCTCTCGTCACATGCGCCGTTGTCTGTAAAAGTTTGTAATAACGATCAAAACTGAAAGGCGCTACTTAAAACACATGACAACCTCAAATTCACACACATACACATGCTGCTTGTTTCGTTTGGAGGTCGGGTTATTCGATGATGACGAATCGGCTTTGAATTAATTGCCCTAATGAATCCACGGGTGGGCGCACTGCGGTATATTGTTGTTATGGTGAGTTTTATGAGACCCCAGGACTTTTTTCTCTACAACCACCCGTACACGTCAGATTGAAGGGTGCCGTTTACCAGATACCGTAGCAGCAAAAGAAAACGGTCGCAAAAATGATGCAATAAATCATTCCACCAAAAACGACCACCACCACGACGCAGGCATGGAAGCGGTGAATAGTAGTGCTTCTCTTTCCTTCGTCTTTTACACCATCATTTTCAGCATTTCAATAAGAGGGAAACACAACTCATTGCTGAACACAATACGCAGACGCATGCATTCCTTTGCATGCACGATCGGAAAGTTGAATGGTCAGGTGGTAAGAATTCCTTGCACTAGTGAACTATATCCCACGGCTTCCGGTTAAAGGATCGCTCGGCATGCGCAAAGTGCCGCATTCGTCCTTGAAAAGATAAGAAGTTGTGTGTGGAATATCGAGTGCGGAGTGAATAGCAACCGGAAAAGGAAGTGCTATTCAGTGGGAAAATGCGAAATGTTTAGAAGGCCAGAACCGTGCTGAAGTGGTGCTGTTCGAATACAAATACTACCACAAAGCACGCAACAGAAATGCGAAAACCGTGTGCACGAGTATAATCATAATCATCTGCATAAAAAAAAAAATGTTTTCACGCTTGCCAAGTAGAAATACCGAATGGAGCGGAGGGATTGATGATGGATTGTAGCAGAAAGATAACAACACATCATAAAACTTCAAATCGGGAGTTAGCTCCTTGCGATGTTGCGCAAGCTCGGCAAGAAAAAGATAAAGCAGACAAAGGCATCGAAGGTAAAACATCCTGTTCAACAGCTTTTTAATCGCGCTAAGAGGCAAAGTTTCTGCAACGTTTGCATCCTGCTCATGTAAGATGTGTTCGTGGGATGTTGGAGGCTTTGGAGATGGTGTAGAAACACACACATACATCAATACCTGCAAGAAAGCGGCAAAAGCATTGTGATGCATACAAATATAAACTTGTATGATACTGAAACTGAAGGAACACTGCTGTAGACTGTGGACTTTTGAATTAAGGTTTCTTTAAACCTCCACACTTTCCACCACCACCGGTTCTAATCGATGTATCACCATGCTATGCTTCTTTTACGTCGCTTTAATGCCTCATTCTACATGATATGGTACTTTGATTTACGATTTGTTTTCATTCAACATTTGCATGCTGTTGTGCGCGCGAGTATAGTTTCGTCGGTATGTTTGGACACTGCTGAACACCCGTATTGTAGTTCGCAAAGTGTGTCTGGATGCCGAGATGCTCTACGATAACTCATTTTTGAAAAGGAAATTGGTAGACAATTTCTTCTTGATACTTGATTTTTTCTTTAATTTAATTTAATACTTTACACTACCACACTTACACTGCTTCAGAACTTCACAGCCAAACATAATGCGTACTTGTTTTTTAGCAAACATTTTCAAATTGCATTAACATATTTTCAACACATCGAAACATCAAAATGTCAGATGTGGCTAGAAACTATCGGCTATGCTATGGTGAAGCATAGCTTTGCTTCAATAACACCACTCCCAAAAAAAAAGAGTGCATCGTTCTGAAGTGATTATTTTAAAATGCAAGCTTATGCCTTATTGGGCTCGTGATTGCTAACCATCACAGAGTATTATCAATTTTTTCCGTCTATTACTCCATGTTTCGTAAGCATGTACAATCATCCGTAGTGTTACGTTTACGTGTTTAACAGATGGATAGAAAAATAAACGCTTCGTAATGATGGACACAATCGACCACAACTCTGTAAAATAATAGTGATTGTCAATAATGTACGCGTGGCGAACAGCCTTAGTTTCTGTAAAGTTTGAATTATTATAATCGGTGTTGTAATACAGCTTATTGCATCGATTTGCACTGACTCAATGACCAACAGGATATTTTGTACAACCTTTATGCATGTGCGTTCGCTGCTTTTGCTCAATATGTTGAAGGTCTAGTCTCTTGACGTATCTCTATTTATTATGCTATTTCCTCAAAAAGTTATCTTACGATTTGCTAAATGGTAAACCTCTTCTAGCGGGCATGTTTACATAAAACAGCAAATAATATCTTCTATTCCTTTGGTTGATTTGCTCCCTTTATTTCACTGCTTTATCAATCGTCGTCAATCTCCTTGCTATAAATACTTGCAAACGACGTTGCAGGTGTGCTATTAACAACATTATTACTGCAGGGTGACTAAATGTGAAAATGTTTGTAGCATGTGTGTGACAGGTTGAGACAGTTGTTTGAATTGACAATTCGTTTCTTATGCATCATAAATTAGCTAAATCGGAATGGTATGCGTTTCGCTTCGAATGTTAAAAGATCGCTTTACAAAGATCGCTCTGTAAAGATTACTATCTTAGCATTATTAATTGTTTACGTATTACCATTTATACATCAATCAAATATGTTGAAATATGTTTTATTGCAAAACAATTTCCAGATCGCTGTGCGCTATGAGCTCATGTGGAAACATCAATCTTATTCTATTGAATATGGAAAAACACAAGGGCATTGATGGACATTTGGCATTTTTAAAAACGAAATCCATGTTTGGCGATTGCTGAATAATAAATAATGCAATTGCTAAAGCATGAAACGTTTCTATAAATTCGAAACAGTCATATGTTTTCAATCGATTGTAATCGATGATATACATTACCAACGTCTTATTACGGGTGTCAGTTTTTGTGTGGTAAAATCAGCAGAAGTTTTGCAGAAGAAATAGCATAAATATTAAAAATTCTCACATTAATAAAACTGTGTTCCAATAAATTTCCATCACAACCGCTGATCAGTGACGTGACCACGCTCCCCAACGAAGCGCTTGTTGGCAAAGGGGAGAAAAACTTGCCAAAGCGAGTATGGAAGGTGTCAGACTAACAGACAGAAAGAGAACAAAACAGTGTACGAGGGTGCAGCAGATGCGAATAAGGGACAGTGTGGCGGCTCGTGCATAATTTTATCCCGGCGATCGGGTGTGGAGCAAGCATTCCTCAACGATGATGGTGTGTGAAAAAAGTAAAGAAAAGCTTGAACCGTAGCTGAACTGGTGTGTCGGGTAGAGCATGGCTGAGAAACGTGTATATATAGCAACACACGGTGTTGGTCGGAAGCAGCACAGTGGGCGCATTTGCATTGCTTGCAAGCATTTTTAATTGAAATACATATAGTTTTTGTACTGTACCAGACTATAGATATTGATAGCATGATCGATGGAAAAATATCAAAACACTGTGATAAAAATTCCCTCAGTTGGTGAAATTTGCATAGGACAAAATTTTGTATCATATTGTAGCAAAATTAAATTTTGAATGTTTGTACGTAATTTACTTTACACTTTATGTGTCGTGTACGCATCCCAAACAATAAAAGTTTTTGTTGGTGCAAAATACTCTTTTATCAATCATATAAAATATAAGCGTTCAACCTAGATCGGGATTGAAGTTATCTAAATTTTAATTTTTTTTTAATAAATAATCCGTTACACATGTTTAAAAAAGCATAAACGATTGGTTCTTCTTTCAATGATGAATCCGATATATTTTCATGATTTTGTTAAATTAATTATTATTGAACCGCATGTTTTATGATCATAGTACCATAGCAAGCTTCCGAAGTTTTTAAATGCTCCGTATTTTTGGCAGATGTGTGCGGTCAACTAAAATTCAATACGGTGCATTGCAGACGATGATGAAGATCGAGTCGTGTACATCAGTAGACTACATCGAGAGCACTACCAGACAATCTGGTATAAGATTGTACGTGTTTTAGAGTTTGACTAATTTTATCTTCTCGTACAGTTGTTATTTAGGGTGCGATGCTGCGGTTAGTCTTTCATAGCCTTCTGCCTTCTGCCTGATCAGTTTGTGGGACATGAGCCGTTGCTGGCTGATCAGAACCGAAATATGTAATAGCACACAACATCCGATGAGCAAAATGACGAAGAAAAATGTGAAACGGAACACACAGAAGATAAATCAAGAAATATCCATTTGCAAACCAATTCATCCTTTTCAGTTTGGGCTCAGATATTTTTCTCTTACCGGAGCTTGTTTTACCCTGTTTTCTGCATTTTTTTTATTCAAACCATATTCTTTTGCCTCTCCTTCCATCGGACGTGCCGTGCTTGCCACGATCGATCGCGAGAAACGACGAGGCTTGTTTGGGTTGAAAACGAGACCAAAAAAGTATCAGAATATCAAAGAATTGAGCATTGATAACCTAACCTCTAGCCAGTGAAAACGAAAATCAGGGAGAGAATCAATACCTGAAGGTAGAAGAAAAAAAAAACTCTAAAGTTCTCAGACGCAATCGAGAAAGAATCGAGCAAACATGGTCAGAGCGAAGGCGGAAGCAAAGTACATTGGGAAGGGTGAAGCGAATTCAGTCGGTGATACCATGGGATCAAAACTGTAATTGCTAGTCTGGAATGATTATGATGGCTATGGTGGCAGTTGCGCAGTGTTGCCAGTTCGGTAGCATGTGATTCTCTAATATTATTTTAAGATCTACGTAGAAACATGATTATCTCGCTAACCTAGATTAGAATGCGGTGTGAAACTATATCTGCGGCTGTTTTGAAACTTGAATTTTTAAACTATTTTTACAATTTTCTAATATGATCCTACAACAATTCATATTACGGTTTTGTTAGTACGGTAAATCGGGTCCGACTAACAGGACCCTACAATTCTTGCATGCATGTGGTTGTTACACATATTTTACAAATATATTACTTTTTACATTAGAATGATAATTATTGCAGCTGCAGCTTTTCGTTTAGGATATGCTTGTACTTTAAATACGTTGTTTTGTACATTTAAAGAAGGGTTTTGGTTATGTAAGTAATTTTCATCCTAGTTTCTTTCTGAAAAATGCAAAAGCTTGTTTAAGTTAAATTTATCAAATGTGTGGCATTATTTATTATTCAGTATCAGTCTATTATAGTATTATCCGTGTATTAACGATTGTGAGGAGCATTATTTTGATCCAGCATTATTTTTGTATTTGTACATGCTTATTTTATGCAAAACATGATTGAGATAAAATGTGTATCTTATGTACTGCTTGCAATTGATCTGTCACCTTATTTCCACTGATTTCATCCAATATTTTACTATTTGCAAAACTGCGTTTTACTATTGTTTACAGAAAAAAAAACACCTCTTAAAATAAGCCCACTTCAAGAAATCTCAATAAAGTCCAACGAAAGATGTGTGCCAAGAAAGCACAAGAACAGAGAACAACAGTTTAACAATGGTTAGCTTCTGCCGGAGGATCAATCATATTTATTTTATGACACTACGAATGTGTTTGTGTGTGGGTCAGACAAAAGAAAGGTGTCATATAATGAGGAGATGGTCGCTTTTTTCGGATCTCTTACGTGACGACACAATTAGAGAATTTTATGGCTTTTTCAAACTATGAGTAACCATTAGGCTCGGTTTGAAGGAAGCTCGGTGTGATCCGTTGGTTTCCTTTACTAAATTACATTATTACCACAGCTACAGGGAACCATTGTTTTCAGGATCTTTGAAGGGCAAGCATATGGTCCGAGATACAGATAATGTTCCTGTTCATCCTTGGCCTTGCTGGTGAACACTATCGTTGGATTTATTCGATAATATAAAATGTTACGACATCGAAATAGGTGTATAAAAAAATCTGTAGTAAAATAGAAATTTGAAACAACTTTTCCCTGACACCTATTCTCAGCATTTCGTCGTACGGCTGAATATTATTGGAACCCAGGAATTGGTTTAGGTCATAAGGTTCTAAAAATAAAAGCATACTGTTGCGACTTAGGCATGGTATTGCCGTTTGAACTGGCTTCAAACTCGGCGATGTAAGAAGGGCGTTCATAGCATGCGCTTTTTAAATAATTTTGCTGTTTTTGAGGCTTCTGCATCAAGATATCGTAGTGCTGTGTTACAATTACAACCTCTTTTTTGTGCATGTTCTTCATGACGTGCTTAACCATCAACTTCACGCAATGTACAACAGTAAATACTAATTATCACATTATCCGGCCGACCAAGCATACAATGAGTTGTAAATCCACCCACATTTTGTAAACTGTTGAACCACTGAAGCAGCAGCTGTAACACGGAAGGTGGATGGGTGGGTAGCTACTACTGGCTCGTAATTTATCATCGATAATACATCGTAATAAACACTTCATTGTGGCTCTGTATGAGTACATAAACAATTGTATGGTACGGTGTTGCGGTAGAAATCTTTTTGCCATCTTAGCTTTTAATGTCGAGTTCCTGGTAAGCGCCAATCTCCATGCCCAACGAGCACACATCTATCATCTCTATGTTTAAAACCATGCCCTTGAAACCCCTTGCGGATAAAAAAGCGTTCCAGATGCGAGATCTGCTTCAGTGACTTCACTATGGCTCGTGTAAAGCCTTAAATAAACAAATAAACACGAACCTCATGTCATAGCTCGGCGCATATTCCATGAGAATATCGGGTTGGCATGCTTCGAAAAGCGTTACTGAATCTGTTGGTCAACCGACCGTCGGAAGATGAGCGTTAATCCGATAAGGCTTATTTATGAATAATTACAACCGGGGTGATGGGTAATCGGCGTAATCGTTTTTGGTACTTCCGTTCATAAAACAAACGGGTGTACGATTTACCGTCGGCAAATTTACAACTCTTCTGAGCCCAGGCCCTGCCATCATCATAGCCATCAGTACCCCCATACATTGCAGCACGTATGATCATTTGGGTAGTTTTTGTCCGCAAGTAATTCCAATCTTTTGCTGCAGTCACTACAAGTGGGCACTTGTTTTCACTTTTAAATCATTATTTTCACGGATACATTTTTCACAGGTATGCTCTGGTGAACCATAAACGTCATGCTAGGGGAACCGCGTACATATTTCCAGTTTCGTTACACGTTCAACTACGGGTCTTCCAATGGTTGGCCAGGGGAATTGTTTGCACAAAAACAGTTTGAAATTTTTTGACCGAAATCTACCACAACTGCTGACGGTTCAACGGATATGACGAGCTCTGGTCGGTAGGTTGTAATAAAATGGTAGTTTGCTAAGCTCTAAAACGGAAACCTACGCCAGCAAGCAGTGCGGCTGTTTGTTGTTCACCTGTAGAAGGAAAAGAGATAATTCTCTCTTTCACGGTCAACCTTCTCTGTCTGCCGTTATTTCTAAGTCTCATTCTTGCATTCGTGGATGATTTGGATGAACAATCATCGGCTGGCTTGCGATGTTTTGTGGTTGAGTTTTTATGCTTCTGCTATGCACACTATTTCATTTTTATTGCACCTTTTCGCTTTCACTCGGTTGTGTTCTGCTTGGGATCGTTATCACTCATTCACACGCAGTCACCGACCAATGTGCAAGAGATATTCTCTCAGTGTTGCAGCTGTATTAGAGATGGAAACATTCGGTAGAACACATCTCAGCCTAATGGTATGCGAAATGAGTGCCCTTTGTGGCGTTTCCTTACCTGTGCAAACAACGTGATGATTTTAGATCGTTTAGATCAGCTTGTAAGATTTATTAGACAAACAGCGGTCCATAAGCAACAAACAGGAACAAGTGAAGCAATGCAAATTATTTTTACGGGAAATAGACAGCAATTTATTTAAGAATGGAATAATTTTAAATAAACTGCGTTCCACTAAAATGGTGGTTCTCTTGAAGTCAAATAATCAATTGTAGCGACTAAACTGTGCAGTGTCACCGATAGTTCTACTCAAGACCACTCAAAAGATTTTTGAGTGAGGATGGAAAATTTTGATATGCATATTATACTATCGTCTGTTGGAATAATGCTTTAAGTTTCTCGATTCCTACGAATGTGTCGACTCGTTTTGGCGTAAAGGTGGACGGCAAAATAGTCCTGTGTGTTTTGGTGTTGCAAACATAGCGAGCTAAATTAAAAACTAACGTCATCGTGCCACGGACAAATTACATTAGCACTGTTTTACAGCGGTTCTACTTTCCGTGTGTCGTTCTCTGTTGATACCCGTAGCTCTTTTTGATCATCTAAGGTTTCATTAGATAACACGGCGCCGAGTTTGGTGCAGTTTTTGTACGCTTCACATGCTTTGGTGGGTTATTCTTTCGTGAAAGAACGACATTGTGTGTACAGAGGTAATAAATAGCGTTGTCTAGGATAATAATTTCCAGCAGCATCCAGTGCTTCAAGAAGAACCACGCTGCGTTTGAGATGAGGTGGCTATAGGAGGATCTCTCGAGCGTGTGCGAATCTATGGAAAGCGAAGCAAGAGCGGAAAATAGAGGAAAAGAGAAAGGAACAGTTCTCAGCGGTTCATTTTTTACGAGACGGAAGTGGAGAATGCTAACACCATTTAACAACACTAAATGATTTAATAACCATGATAGAACACGTGTATAATTTTCTCACATCGTTTACAATTGCCGTGCTTTTGGCAAGTATGCCGCGTCCTGGATGAATAGTTACCGTGCTCTTTTCCAACTACGCTTCAAAACTAGTTTTCGAATACACCATGTCAGTGAATGGTTGAGTGTTTGGCTGCCACACTGTAGATAGTAGAATGTAAAGCAATAAATATTATTTTCGTTAGCGATTTTCATTCACAATTAAAGTGACATGCTTAAGTTAAAATCAAACAAATCAAATATTTGTAAGGAATCAAAGAAACTATAATTTGAAGATACTTTTTCAAAAAAATAACACACAAATAGCAACATATTTCTTCAGGTTGGAAACCGTTGGAACACATTTACATGCTCAAAGCAAATGCTTTAAATTGTCAAGATTCCATGAACGTGTTTCAGTTTCTTGTCTACTTAGCTAAGTATTTTGAAGGTAAATAAAGAAACAACAGATACTCTACAGTTAACTGTTGTTTATTTTGACTGTTTAAATATTAAAATACCGTACAACTTATCATATCAGTTGTAATTGAATCTGAGTATTTAGTGCGTATTATATATGTTATGTTCGTTATAGTTTGTGGCAAAACTAAAATAAAATCAATCAGAAGTTGAGTGTAAAGTGTAAAGATTGTTCCTAAAGCAACGGTACGTAATTAGTTGTGCCCATTTCTTTCTACCCAGCGGGCCATTATAGAGCAGAATGAATCTACTTCCGATCGCCGCGGAACTACCTATCACACATACATCGTATGGCGACCAGTATGGCGTGAAAATGGTGAACGGCGCCTAGTCAGTTCCGACAACGCGGTCAATTACGATGCAGCGTAGAAAACATTTTCCATGCTCCCCGAATGTTCTGTCTGCTCTCTGGAATAGTGTTTTTCCACAGGGTTTTCACTTTCTTCTCCTTTGATCGTAGCACTTTTCTAGCATATCGTTTTTTTTTCTCCTAGTAAACACATGGTTTAGCTAGCTGCACCCCACACGGATGTTATGAAAACAGTGAGAAAACATTTTCCATGCTCCCCGAATGTTCTGTCTGCTCTCTGGAATAGTGTTTTTCCACAGGGTTTTCACTTTCTTCTCCTTTGATCGTAGCACTTTTCTAGCATATCGTTTTTTTTCTAGTAAACACATGGGTGATTTAGCTGCACCCCACACGGATGTTATGAAAACAGTGAGCTCTCGAGTGTCGCGGTGTGGCGGCATTTCCAATTTGTGTTGAACTTGAGCACTACCACACGGTGCACCAGCCTCGTGCTGACACCATCAACATGAGTGGGCTAGTTGCATGTTCGTACTCTTCGTTCATTCCCTTCAGTCGGAGTAATACCGGTGGCGCCACTCTCAATACTGACGTAGCAGTTACGTGCCTGCCTGAAACAAACCCCGGGGAAGCGCAGTTTGTGAGAGGGGCTGGGAATGAAATGATACACAAACGGTGGAACAGACAGGGACAAAGCGCGTGGTACAGGTGTGGAAAGGTTTGTTTTATTTCCTGCACAATAAAAGAGCCAGTACCGAGAGCCATTCGTTTGATGTAAAATGAAGAACAACAATTTATGCAATTCAGAAAAAAAAACTATCATATTGAAACACCTAGCATCAATTTGATTAAAAAGTGTCCATAAAAACATTTACAAAGCAAACAGTTTTACAACGCCCTGCGGCTCTGACGAATGTAGTGGCTCAAAACAGCAGGAGCAAAACAAAAATTGAAATTCGTTTATTTTTACCCAAAAGGTAGTGCACAACGAAAAGTGATGTGGTCACTGTTTATGCCGGACTGTTGACGTGCGTCATCATTGTTTGCTTCTACGTCGTAGGTATGACTGGGTTAATAGTAGTTGTAACGCGCCACATCCACACAGTGACTACTGTATGTATTGACTGTATGCACTCCTCGGCATCCAAAACCAAGAGATGTCTGGTCAATCGACCTGGTCCGCCGCATGACAAACATTCTCACTCCACCTGAACACAATTTTCTAACTTAGAATAGAGATGCGACGAGTAAACAATGTGTATAGAGCTTCTCAACGGGCAGAATCAAGGGCTCTCAAAACTTGTTTTACACACACTATAACAAACCGATGTAATGCATGCTACGAAGGTACGGTCCCTTCTTCCCTTGAATCATCGCGTTCAACAAGCAAATCATCACGATCATTGGGTCACTCAGCACTACACTTGATGATGATGCTGAGAAGAGCATAGAATGAGAGCTCTCTTTATGCCCAGCTGATTCTCTCAGAGCTCAACAGCTGATACTGCTGAGTGTTACCGTGAACGATGTACGATGGACAAACCATGTGGTAATTTAATAGCTGGTACCGTCAATGCTGTTGATTTCACTGTACGGTAGAATAGTTTTTTTATGAGCTATTATGTGGAATTGTATACACACATCATGATATTCCTGATACATCGGGGCTTATGAGTAAATTATGAGTAATGGAAGGAAAATTAGAAACGAGCACACTGTACATCATGGTTTAGTATAAAAATTGTTATTTTTACCATAAAACGGTTGTGTAAAGTTTAACAAAAATGCTTATCTTACGTCGTGAGTATTATGAATTTCTTCTGGCTCAGAATCTACGTCGCTTGAACTGTTTAACAAACTGTTTTGAACATCACAAGAGTCTTAATCCATTGAAATAGCTATCTTTCATCAAACTATGTTCTTTAATGGAACTGTAACCTTTATTCATGTCTGTATCCATTAGTTCAAGAATCACATTTTCCTGCGAATCAATGGCGTTAAACTCCTTCAGCCTGACTTCGTGACCCCGTGGAGTGGTATCCCACGTAAGAATCTTTCAACATAAACACCTTCTTGATTGATGGAATGTTTGCCAGGTCATACCAGGCATGGACTGTTGAACGGGTTTCAAACAGCCTTTGACGTTCCGACGAAACCTCCAGCTCCATTTCCCCCAAAAAAAAAAAGAAAATGAAAGTGATGGATATCAAAACAATCTTTTGAGCGTCCAGCAGACCGCCACATTAATCTGCAACTTAATATTACGGCTAACGGAACTTGAACTGGTCGAACCATCCGCAGCAGTATCGATTCTGGCATGCATAAATAAAGGTGTAGTGTTTATGTCCCACTAATCCTCCTACCTATCCCATTTCGATTTTATTGATAGCAATCAAACATTGCAACAATTTTCATATCAAAATCAATCCAACCACTCGTTTCTGAAAACATCAATAGGAACCTGTGGAAAGGAGTCTACTAATGTTAGTTGTAGAGGTTCTATTGCTTAATTTCCAATAAAATGGATAAACTTGTTCATTATCTATCTCCTATGAATTCCAGAGTAACTAGTTTATGCTAGTTTTATAAGAACGATGCATTGTTATTTACCTTATCAAAACTATCCCGAACAATCGCTTGCGCATAATAAGAACCTCAGATCCGCAGTTCCGGATGCAAAAAAAAATTACCCGCCAAAATCGTGCGTGAGCAAATTCAAATCATATGATATGTCTACGATAGTTTGGTATAGTGTCAACAAAGCCACTTTTCAATGAAGAATCACGGGACGCCTTATAATAGACAGTAGGTTTCCCCATGATCTGCAGCGTAAACATTTCAGGCACATTGTTATGTAATTTTTATCAAATGATTCGATGTTGTTTATTTACATACGCACACACATATCTCTTGCAGTGGTGCTTTGAGTGGCGCCTTTTCAGCGTCCAAGCTATTTGTGTTGCTGCATGGGGCCTCTTTCGTTTAATAAACAAACCAAACGAACGCTCTTTGTGCTCACGACGTGCTCTTGCCTTCCATCTATCACTGTAATATAGTCCCCACTTCGTTCACATGGTTTTGAACACGTTCATCGTTGGTTTTTTTTTATATGCGCTATCGATTCATCCATCGACCATACAGCATTTGAGGTGAGGAAGCACGAATTTAAACCGTTTTAAACTGATTGAAGTACCGATCGTTTGATTTTTCATGTAAACAAACTCGGGTAGTCGGGTAACTGTGTGAAAATCCATTCTGAGCGGAACTTCAAATAATGGAGATATCTAAATCGAACGAATCAGGTGTATTTTTTACCACTCACTTTCAATGTCAGCATTTCTGTAGGTTTGTGTACCATTGACATAATGGTAAATATATTTCACGGCTGGTTGACTTATGGTCAAAATAGCACATTTTACTTTTACTTCAGCATTGAATCTTGCCCAATAGTTTTACATCGAAACGGAGTGCTACTGCTTAGTATGGTTTGCAAACACTTGTCGAATGAAGTCTTTAGAATTTAAAGTAACATACAATATCGCATATTTAAGTAAGAAAGATTATATAAAACTGCATCGGTAGATGAAACATGTTCGGCAATGTTTAACTTCATATAATACACCAATGTAAAGAATCGTGGCAACTAACAAAACCCGTCGGTTGACATCTCTTCGCATGTGCATTCAATAAAGATTTATTACACACTTTAGGCCCATATTTATTGTTCGCTACATTGGAATAAGGCCCATTTTTATTGTTTGCTACTTACGGTTATATCACTTGTGAATTGCAGTAGCCTCTTGACGGACAGCAAACTTACACCAAACGGATTAGTAAGTTAAAACAAATGCCAAAATTAAACCAACATACACATAACTCATTCGATAAGACAAAATTATATCAAAATTATTATGAATCTTTAAGAAAAACTTAAATGTTGGACCCAAATTCATAACAAGTAAATAAACACACAAACAAACAGCTTTCACGAGGTAAGTTATAATTAGCAGGAAGCAATAACACAGGTTTTATTAAATGGTATTGTTTAACGATTTTCGAATCAATATGGTTGTAGGAAAGTACCAAAAAATATATACATATTTATTGTTGTTATTAGTAGCATTATTATTAATATCTGTTCAACTGTTAACTGTCAAATCTGTTGAGGAAGTAGCCGATAGCTGTATTCAGTGAAAGTTAATGAGTATTAAAAATTTCAAAGAAGGGTTTAGCCGTATGTTTCATCCCTAGAACATTACATTTAGGAAAAACTTTTAATTGAAACGTGACATTTTAAATGAGGGTTTAAATATTACGGTTACAATGATCAACACTAGGCATATTTCAACAAAGCTTTGATAATGGTTCTATAGTTACCACAACGCGTTAGTATGTAGCTGTCATTTTGATCATATAAGACTAAACTTATTGATAAGCAGCGAATGTTTTATTGTACCATTTTATAAATTTTATTACAATTCCCACATCAAATAGACTGGCTTTAAATAAAAGCATTTAAATACGTGACAGTCATATTACATTTGAGAAAACTTTCTGTTCATTCATTTTGAAAACTGTTCTTCTTCCTTCAAACTTAATCGTAACAAATGATATCGAAAATGTTTCTTTTTGCGCGAAAGTAACAAACAGATAAAAGGACGACAATAAAAATATAATAAACCCAAACTTAAAAACAATAACAAAATAAAAAAAACAAAACGGAACTTACCTATCCAGTCTGGTAGAAGTGTGCCCGCAAGAGATTCTGAATATCTCTTACCTGTAAAGCAAGAAAAAAAGAGCGATAAGTATTATAAATTCTACATTATAATAATGAATGTCAAATATAAGTTGAAGGCCACGTCTGTTCTTGCTGTAGAATGATATACTTTCAATATTTTAAAAATATACACGAAATCTTAAACTTATTTAACAATATTCATTCCAGTAAGGAACAACCACAGCAGAATGCCGGTGAAAAAGGAATGTCACGTTGATGTCGGTTTTACACAGCGGTCTAAAGAACTGGAATATAAAAAGCTAAATCTGAGTGTAATCGGATAAAACGTCGTGTTGTTCCAGCCATCATTGTCGTGTCATGGATGTATGATTTAAGGCGGCTCGTATTTAATGCAGCACGAGCTCCTTTATACACACTGTAAATCTAACTGACGTCAAATATGATAAGGATCTTGTTTTACTCTTTTTTGGTTTGTGATATCGGAGCAATAGGCGCATAAAGGTTTAAAATGTAAAGTTTAGTACACAAACTGGTTACGCTGTTAAATGTGCTAAGTTCATCTACAATACAAAAGTGGACATAGCAGAGATGTAGAACTTAATGTGATAGACACGATGAGGAATTGCAATGGTCGTGAAGAAAATTCGATTGAATTTATAACATACTACTATTTCACATTTTTGTTCATGTTTGTTAAACTTTACACAACCGTTTTATGGTAAAAATAACAATTTTTATACTAAACCATGATGTACAGTGTGCTCGTTTCTAATTTTCCTTCCATTACTCATAATTTACTCATAAGCCCCGATGTATCAGGAATATCATGATGTGTGTATACAATTCCACATAATAGCTCATAAAAAAACTATTCTACCGTACAGTGAAATCAACAGCATTGACGGTACCAGCTATTAAATTACCACATGGTTTGTCCATCGTACATCGTTCACGGTAACACTCAGCAGTATCAGCTGTTGAGCTCTGAGAGAATCAGCTGGGCATAAAGAGAGCTCTCATTCTATGCTCTTCTCAGCATCATCATCAAGTGTAGTGCTGAGTGACCCAATGATCGTGATGATTTGCTTGTTGAACGCGATGATTCAAGGGAAGAAGGGACCGTACCTTCGTAGCATGCATTACATCGGTTTGCTATAGTGTGTGTAAAACAAGTTTTGAGAGCCCTTGATTCTGCCCGTTGAGAAGCTCTATACACATTGTTTACTCGTCGCATCTCTATTCTAAGTTAGAAAATTGTGTTCAGGTGGAGTGAGAATGTTTGTCATGCGGCGGACCAGGTCGATTGACCAGACATCTCTTGGTTTTGGATGCCGAGGAGTGCATACAGTCAATACATACAGTAGTCACTGTGTGGATGTGGCGCGTTACAACTACTATTAACCCAGTCATACCTACAACGTAGAAGCAAACATTGATGACGCACGTCAACAGTCCGGTGCTTCAGTGACTTCACTATGGCTCGTGTAAAGCCTTAAATAAACAAATAAACACGAACCTCATGTCATAGCTCGGCGCATATTCCATGAGAATATCGGGTTGGCATGCTTCGAAAAGCGTTACTGAATCTGTTGGTCAACCGACCGTCGGAAGATGAGCGTTAATCCGATAAGGCTTATTTATGAATAATTACAACCGGGGTGATGGGTAATCGGCGTAATCGTTTTTGGTACTTCCGTTCATAAAACAAACGGGTGTACGATTTACCGTCGGCAAATTTACAACTCTTCTGAGCCCAGGCCCTGCCATCATCATAGCCATCAGTACCCCCATACATTGCAGCACGTATGATCATTTGGGTAGTTTTTGTCCGCAAGTAATTCCAATCTTTTGCTGCAGTCACTACAAGTGGGCACTTGTTTTCACTTTTAAATCATTATTTTCACGGATACATTTTTCACAGGTATGCTCTGGTGAACCATAAACGTCATGCTAGGGGAACCGCGTACATATTTCCAGTTTCGTTACACGTTCAACTACGGGTCTTCCAATGGTTGGCCAGGGGAATTGTTTGCACAAAAACAGTTTGAAATTTTTTGACCGAAATCTACCACAACTGCTGACGGTTCAACGGATATGACGAGCTCTGGTCGGTAGGTTGTAATAAAATGGTAGTTTGCTAAGCTCTAAAACGGAAACCTACGCCGGCAAGCAGTGCGGCTGTTTGTTGTTCACCTGTAGAAGGAAAAGAGATAATTCTCTCTTTCACGGCCAACCTTCTCTGTCTGCCGTTATTTCTAAGTCTCATTCTTGCATTCGTGGATGATTTGGATGAACAATCATCGGCTGGCTTGCGATGTTTTGTGGTTGAGTTTTTATGCTTCTGCTATGCACACTATTTCATTTTTATTGCACCTTTTCGCTTTCACTCGGTTGTGTTCTGCTTGGGATCGTTATCACTCATTCACACGCAGTCACCGACCAATGTGCAAGAGATATTCTCTCAGTGTTGCAGCTGTATTAGAGATGGAAACATTCGGTAGAACACATCTCAGCCTAATGGTATGCGAAATGAGTGCCCTTTGTGGCGTTTCCTTACCTGTGCAAACAACGTGATGATTTTAGATCGTTTAGATCAGCTTGTAAGATTTATTAGACAAACAGCGGTCCATAAGCAACAAACAGGAACAAGTGAAGCAATGCAAATTATTTTTATTTGAAATAGACAGCAATTTATTTAAGATTGGAATATTTTTAAATAAACTGTGTTCCACTAAAATGGTGATTCTTTTGAAGTCAAATAACCAATTGTAGCGACTAAAATGTGCAGTGTCACCGAAAGTTCTACTCAAGACCACTCAAAAGGTTTTTGAGTGAGGATGGAAAATTTTGATGTACATATTATACTATCGTCTGTTGGAATAATGCTTTAAGTTTCTCGATTCCTACGAATGTGTCGACTAGTTTTGGCGTAAAGGTGGACGGAAAAATAGTCCTGTGTGTTTTGGTGTTGCAAACATAGCGAGCTAAATTAAAAACTAACGTCATCGTGCCACGGACAAATTACATTAGCACTGTTTTACAGCGGTTCTACTTTCCGTGTGTCGTTCTCTGTTGATACCCGTAGCTCTTTTTGATCATCTAAGGTTTCATTAGATAACACGGCGCCGAGTTTGGTGCAGTTTTTGTACGCTTCACATGCTTTGGTGGGTTATTCTTTCGTGAAAGAACGACATTGTGTGTACAGAGGTAATAAATAGCGTTGTCTAGGATAATAATTTCCAGCAGCATCCAGTGCTTCAAGAAGAACCACGCTGCGTTTGAGATGAGGTGGCTATAGGAGGATCTCTCGAGCGTGTGCGAATCTATGGAAAGCGAAGCAAGAGCGGAAAATAGAGGAAAAGAGAAAGGAACAGTTCTCAGCGGTTCATTTTTTACGAGACGGAAGTGGAGAATGCTAACACCATTTAACAACACTAAATGATTTAATAACCATGATAGAACACGTGTATAATTTTCTCACATCGTTTACAATTGCCGTGCTTTTGGCAAGTATGCCGCGTCCTGGATGAATAGTTACCGTGCTCTTTTTCAACTACGCTTCAAAACTAGTTTTCGAATACACCATGTCAGTGAATGGTTGAGTGTTTGGCTGCCACACTGTAGATAGTAGAATGTAAAGCAATAAATATTATTTTCGTTAGCGATTTTCATTCACAATTAAAGTGACATGCTTAAGTTAAAATCAAACAAATCAAATATTTGTAAGGAATCAAAGAAACTATAATTTGAAGTTACTTTTTCAAAAAAAAAACACACACAAATAGCAACATATTTCTTCAGGTTGGAAACCGTTGGAACACATTTACATGCTCAAAGCAAATGCTTTAAATTGTCAAGATCCCATGAACGTGTTTCAGTTTCTTGCCTGCTTAGCTAAGTATTCTGAAGGTAAATAAAGAAACAACAGATATTCTACAGTTAACTGTTGTTTATTTTGGCTGTTTAAATATTAAAATACCGTACAACTTATCATATCAGTTGTAATTGAATCTGAGTATTTAGTGCGTATTATATATGTTATGTTCGTTATAGTTTGTGGCAAAACTAAAATAAAATCAATCAGAAGTTGAGTGTAAAGTGTAAAGATTGTTCCTAAAGCAACGGTACGTAATTAGTTGTGCCCATTTCTTTCTACCCAGCGGGCCATTATAGAGCAGAATGAATCTACTTCCGATCGCCGCGGAACTACCTATCACACATACATCGTATGGCGACCAGTATGGCGTGAAAATGGTGAACGGCGCCTAGTCAGTTCCGACAACGCGGTCAATTACGATGCAGCGTAGAAAACATTTTCCATGCTCCCCGAATGTTCTGTCTGCTCTCTGGAATAGTGTTTTTCCACAGGGTTTTCACTTTCTTCTCCTTTGATCGTAGCACTTTTCTAGCATATCGTTTTTTTTCTAGTAAACACATGGGTGATTTAGCTGCACCCCACACGGATGTTATGAAAACAGTGAGCTCTCGAGTGTCGCGGTGTGGCGGCATTTCCAATTTGTGTTGAACTTGAGCACTACCACACGGTGCACCAGCCTCGTGCTGACACCATCAACATGAGTGGGCTAGTTGCATGTTCGTACTCTTCGTTCATTCCCTTCAGTCGGAGTAATACCGGTGGCGCCACTCTCAATACTGACGTAGCAGTTACGTGCCTGCCTGAAACAAACCCCGGGGAAGCGCAGTTTGTGAGAGGGGCTGGGAATGAAATGATACACAAACGGTGGAACAGACAGGGACAAAGCGCGAGGTACAGGTGTGGAAAGGTTTGTTTTATTTCCTGCACAATAAAAGAGCCAGTACCGAGAGCCATTCGTTTGATGTAAAATGAAGAACAACAATTTATGCAATTCAGAAAAAAAAACTATCATATTGAAACACCTAGCATCAATTTGATTAAAAAGTGTCCATAAAAACATTTACAAAGCAAACAGTTTTACAACGCCCTGCGGCTCTGACGAATGTAGTGGCTCAAAAGCAGGACAAAACAAAAATTGAAATTCGTTTATTTTTACCCAAAATGTAGTACACAATGAAAAGTGATGTGGTCACTGTTTATGCCGGACTGTTGACGTGCGTCATCAATGTTTGCTTCTACGTTGTAGGTATGACTGGGTTAATAGTAGTTGTAACGCGCCACATCCACACAGTGACTACTGTATGTATTGACTGTATGCACTCCTCGGCATCCAAAACCAAGAGATGTCTGGTCAATCGACCTGGTCCGCCGCATGACAAACATTCTCACTCCACCTGAACACAATTTTCTAACTTAGAATAGAGATGCGACGAGTAAACAATGTGTATAGAGCTTCTCAACGGGCAGAATCAAGGGCTCTCAAAACTTGTTTTACACACACTATAGCAAACCGATGTAATGCATGCTACGAAGGTACGGTCCCTTCTTCCCTTGAATCATCGCGTTCAACAAGCAAATCATCACGATCATTGGGTCACTCAGCACTACACTTGATGATGATGCTGAGAAGAGCATAGAATGAGAGCTCTCTTTATGCCCAGCTGATTCTCTCAGAGCTCAACAGCTGATACTGCTGAGTGTTACCGTGAACGATGTACGATGGACAAACCATGTGGTAATTTAATAGCTGGTACCGTCAATGCTGTTGATTTCACTGTACGGTAGAATAGTTTTTTTATGAGCTATTATGTGGAATTGTATACACACATCATGATATTCCTGATACATCGGGGCTTATGAGTAAATTATGAGTAATGGAAGGAAAATTAGAAACGAGCACACTGTACATCATGGTTTAGTACAAAAATTGTTAATTTTACCATAAAACGGTTGTGTAAAGTTTAACAAACATGAACAAAAATGTGAAATAGTAGTATGTTATAAATTCAATCGAATTTTCTTCACGACCATTGCAATTCCTCATCGTGTCTATCACATTAAGTTCTACATCTCTGCTATGTCCACTTTTGTATTGTAGATGAACTTAGCACATTTAACAGCGTAACCAGTTTGTGTACTAAACTTTACATTTTAAACCTTTATGCGCCTATTGCTCCGATATCACAAACCAAAAAAGAGTAAAACAAGATCCTTATCATATTTGACGTCAGTTAGATTTACAGTGTGTATAAAGGAGCTCGTGCTGCATTAAATACGAGCCGCCTTAAATCATACATCCATGACACGACAATGATGGCTGGAACAACACGACGTTTTATCCGATTACACTCAGATTTAGCTTTTTATATTCCAGTTCTTTAGACCGCTGTGTAAAACCGACATCAACGTGACATTCCTTTTTCACCGGCATTCTGCTGTGGTTGTTCCTTACTGGAATTAATATTGTTAAACAAGTTTAAGAATTCGTGTATTTGTTTAAAATATTAAAAGTATATCATTCTACAGCAAGAACAGACGTGGCCTTCAACTTATATTTGACATTCATTATTATAATGTAGAATTTATAATACTTATCGCTCTTTTTTTCTTGCTTTACAGGTAAGAGATATTCAGAATCTCTTGCGGGCACACTTCTACCAGACTGGATAGGTAAGTTCCGTTTTGTTTTTTTTTTATTTTGTTATTGTTTTTAAGTTTGGGTTTATTATATTTTTATTGTCGTCCTTTTATCTGTTTGTTACTTTCGCGCAAAAAGAAACATTTTCGATATCATTTGTTACGATTAAGTTTGAAGGAAGAAGAACAGTTTTCAAAATGAATGAACAGAAAGTTTTCTCAAATGTAATATGACTGTCACGTATTTAAATGCTTTTATTTAAAGCCAGTCTATTTGATGTGGGAATTGTAATAAAATTTATAAAATGGTACAATAAAACATTCGTTGTTTATTAATAAGTTTAGTCTTATATGATCTAAATGACAGCTACATACTAACGCGTTGTGGTAACTATAGAACCATTATCAAAGCTTTGTTGAAATATGCCTAGTGTTGATCATTGTAACCGTAATATTTAAACCCTCATTTAAAATGTCACGTTTCAATTAAAAGTTTTTCCTAAATGTAATGTTCTAGGGATGAAACATACGGCTAAACCCTTCTTTGAAATTTTTAATACTCATTAACTTTCACTGAATACAGCTATCGGCTACTTCCTCAACAGATTTGACAGTTAACAGTTGAACAGATATTAATAATAATGCTACTAATAACAACAATAAATATGTATATATTTTTTGGTACTTTCCTACAACCATATTGATTCGAAAATCGTTAAACAATACCATTTAATAAAACCTGTGTTATTGCTTCCTGCTAATTATAACTTACCTCGTGAAAGCTGTTTGTTTGTGTGTTTATTTACTTGTTATGAATTTGGGTCCAAGCTTGAACATTTAAGTTTTTCTTAAAGATTCATAATAATTTTGATATAATTTTGTCTTATCGAATGAGTTATGTGTATGTTGGTTTAATTTTGGCATTTGTTTTAACTTACTAATCCGTTTGGTGTAAGTTTGCTGTCCGTCAAGAGGCTACTGCAATTCACAAGTGATATAACCGTAAGTAGCAAACAATAAAAATGGGCCTTATTCCAATGTAGCGAACAATAAATATGGGCCTAAAGTGTGTAATAAATCTTTATTGAATGCACATGCGAAGAGATGTCAACCGACGGGTTTTGTTAGTTGCCACGATTCTTTACATTGGTGTATTATATGAAGTTAAACATTGCCGAACATGTTTCATCTACCGATGCAGTTTTATATAATCTTTCTTACTTAAATATGCGATATTGTATGTTACTTTAAATTCTAAAGACTTCATTCGACAAGTGTTTGCAAACCATACTAAGCAGTAGCACTCCGTTTCGATGTAAAACTATTGGGCAAGATTCAATGCTGAAGTAAAAGTAAAATGTGCTATTTTGACCATAAGTCAACCAGCCGTGAAATATATTTACCATTATGTCAATGGTACACAAACCTACAGAAATGCTGACATTGAAAGTGAGTGGTAAAAAATACACCTGATTCGTTCGATTTAGATATCTCCATTATTTGAAGTTCCGCTCAGAATGGATTTTCACACAGTTACCCGACTACCCGAGTTTGTTTACATGAAAAATCAAACGATCGGTACTTCAATCAGTTTAAAACGGTTTAAATTCGTGCTTCCTCACCTCAAATGCTGTATGGTCGATGGATGAATCGATAGCGCATATAAAAAAAAAACCAACGATGAACGTGTTCAAAACCATGTGAACGAAGTGGGGACTATATTACAGTGATAGATGGAAGGCAAGAGCACGTCGTGAGCACAAAGAGCGTTCGTTTGGTTTGTTTATTAAACGAAAGAGGCCCCATGCAGCAACACAAATAGCTTGGACGCTGAAAAGGCGCCACTCAAAGCACCACTGCAAGAGATATGTGTGTGCGTATGTAAATAAACAACATCGAATCATTTGATAAAAATTACATAACAATGTGCCTGAAATGTTTACGCTGCAGATCATGGGGAAACCTACTGTCTATTATAAGGCGTCCCGTGATTCTTCATTGAAAAGTGGCTTTGTTGACACTATACCAAACTATCGTAGACATATCATATGATTTGAATTTGCTCACGCACGATTTTGGCGGGTAATTTTTTTTTGCATCCGGAACTGCGGATCTGAGGTTCTTATTATGCGCAAGCGATTGTTCGGGATAGTTTTGATAAGGTAAATAACAATGCATCGTTCTTATAAAACTAGCATAAACTAGTTACTCTGGAATTCATAGGAGATAGATAATGAACAAGTTTATCCATTTTATTGGAAATTAAGCAATAGAACCTCTACAACTAACATTAGTAGACTCCTTTCCACAGGTTCTTATTGATGTTTTCAGAAACGAGTGGTTGGATTGATTTTGATATGAAAATTGTTGCAATGTTTGATTGCTATCAATAAAATCGAAATGGGATAGGTAGGAGGATTAGTGGGACATAAACACTACACCTTTATTTATGCATGCCAGAATCGATACTGCTGCGGATGGTTCGACCAGTTCAAGTTCCGTTAGCCGTAATATTAAGTTGCAGATTAATGTGGCGGTCTGCTGGACGCTCAAAAGATTGTTTTGATATCCATCACTTTCATTTTCCTTTTTTTTTTGGGGGAAATGGAGCTGGAGGTTTCGTCGGAACGTCAAAGGCTGTTTGAAACCCGTTCAACAGTCCATGCCTGGTATGACCTGGCAAACATTCCATCAATCAAGAAGGTGTTTATGTTGAAAGATTCTTACGTGGGATACCACTCCACGGGGTCACGAAGTCAGGCTGAAGGAGTTTAACGCCATTGATTCGCAGGAAAATGTGATTCTTGAACTAATGGATACAGACATGAATAAAGGTTACAGTTCCATTAAAGAACATAGTTTGATGAAAGATAGCTATTTCAATGGATTAAGACTCTTGTGATGTTCAAAACAGTTTGTTAAACAGTTCAAGCGACGTAGATTCTGAGCCAGAAGAAATTCATAATACTCACGACGTAAGATAAGCATTTTTTTTTTTTAAACGGCTTGTTTGCTCGAGCATTACAATCAAATATTGAATGTTATAAGAATGGAAATGAAAATGAATTACAAATTTGAGAACAGATCTACTACAAACGAGAACGGAAACAAAGAAATGAGAAAGTAATAGTGTCCTATTGGTATTTCCTGAAACAAAATCATGAATATGTACGAATAACAGGAGTCGTAAATTCGTTTTCGTTGTAATCTTTGGAAGTGAACGTTGTTATCGTATATCAGTGCAATAAAAGCCACAGTCTTTCCAGAGCGTTTGAGAATCCTTTGTTGGGTCTTGTAGACACTGTACACCGAGTAATTATTATTATTATTAATTCTTAGTTCTTGAACAACGACTTGGTTGTACTGTTGGGTACGGCTCTAGACGTGAGAAGAAAAAACAAAACCACCATGAAAGTATTGAATACAATTGTTCTAAAATTGCGTACCATGTGAAAACAGCGTTTGAGAGATGTTTGTGATTTCAGGAAAAAATAATACAGTAATGCAATTCAACTGTAAAGTACCAATGGAAGTCGTTAATACATCAACGAGCTTATAGTTTCGTTATTCGCAAATATTTCAATCACACTACTTGCAGCACCAAATACATCTTCGTCGTCGGCTTCTTGCTATGATTTCGATCCACTGTTCCTCTTCTTCGCGATACAATCTGTCTCCTCGGTTCGCTCTTGCACATGGCTTCTGAAATTCCAATACTCTCTGAACACCAGCGTTTGTGAGCAATGATAGTGGAATGGCGAAGGCAACGGTCACTGATTTATTACAGTCAGCGACAGAGATTCGAGACTCGTTGGAGTGGTTTGGATCACGCAATAGGGTAGTATGGTGGAGTGGTTGAAACGAGATAGATCGTACAAGACCTAGTTTCACGTGTTTACGGACACATACAAGTCGGCGATAACAAAAACGCATCCCTGAAATGGCCGTCGGGAGAAGAAGTTTGGATGATTTATGTGTTGACATAGTTTATTCTTCCTCTTTTCGCATAGGATTGGGGCGAAAAAGCAAATCTTTTCCCCATGCACGGTCCTTTCGCTTCTGTCAGGCACGTTTGGTAGCGTCGTACATCTTTTGCTACCCATTGTCCCAGCAAACCATTGTATCCAGACAACGTAACATCCGTGCACGCAGGCAAGGTTCATTTATTCTGGCTAGAAATTTTACATGAACGAAAATATTCGGGATTTCCATTCCATTTTTTTCCGCAATGGTAAATTTCATAATTTTAGATCTATTTCAGTGCGGTTCTTTGCAAGGGTATAGATGTGTACCGCCAGAACACATGTCTTTCGATAGGTTGAAATTGGGTGTAATTGTAGGTTGGTCACAAACGACCGGAGTTAGCGTATTGCGCTAGCAATAGAAGAGATTTGGCCCCCTCTTCAAAGAGGAAGTAGGAAATTGTGTCATTGTCCTGTTTGTTCTCACTCGTTTTTCATTATGCTGACATACCACGTTTTATGTTAAAGGTGAACGGCCGAATTATGTTACCGTGCTATTTGCACCTTTTGGTATTTGATATTGATTTTCTTTAGACATTGATACTGCGTGCGGTGAAATATGTACAAAATAGGATCACTATTCGTGGTGTGCTGCTTGAAAAGACCCATTCCATTTTCATTTTAAACTTTATAATACTTTTGTGGCAAACAATTGCTTTTGCAACGGCAATATCGATTTAAGTGTTGTAAGGTAATCTACTTGTAGTATTCCTTCGAGCAGTACAATATCCAAACACAAGTCATTGAACTTAGCAGAACAGTGATTTGTAACATATTTCGGGTCTATTTGCGCATGTGCTAAAAATTTTCAGCAAAATATTATCATTAAACGAAAACTAAATATGGCTTTAGTAAACCCACCAAATCAAACGTGAAATTGCTACTGTGTGAGTTTATTTATGTATCGTTGCTTTGAGAGTAGTGTGATTGAAATATTTGCGAATAACGAAACTATAAGCTCGTTGATGTATTAACGACTTCCATTGGTACTTTACAGTTGAATTGCATTACTGTATTATTTTTTCCTGAAATCACAAACATCTCTCAAACGCTGTTTTCACATGGTACGCAATTTTAGAACAATTGTATTCAATACTTTCATGGTGGTTTTGTTTTTTCTTCTCACGTCTAGAGCCGTACCCAACAGTACAACCAAGTCGTTGTTCAAGAACTAAGAATTAATAATAATAATAATTACTCGGTGTACAGTGTCTACAAGACCCAACAAAGGATTCTCAAACGCTCTGGAAAGACTGTGGCTTTTATTGCACTGATATACGATAACAACGTTCACTTCCAACGTCACTTCCAGTAAACTGAATCTTGGCTTAAAATTAATGTTTTCTGTGTGAAAGAAAAATGTTTTTTTTTCTGAATTGACGACCTGACAGAACTGCTCAATCGTTGTAGTTAATAAGCTTGACACTTCTACACCTTCATTTGCAAGCGATAAAAAAAACAATATTTTTTTGCAACTAGCTGATTAAGTGAAACCACATATCACACTTTACACAGAAAAGATAAAAATAGCATTTGCGTCTAGAAATTTGTGATTTAGAATCCATCCTGACGGGGACGATGCGGTAATGTGGTAACGGCTGAATTGTATTTTTTTAAAGAAATATAAAGTCACCATATTTTTTATCGAAATAAAAGTATAAATGTACGAACTAGTCACAAACTGTTTCAAAATCGAAATTCAATCCTGCCATAGTATTTGCAATGAATTTGGTCGACAACGAACGTCGACTTCATTCGTCGACTCACACGCATACATACATCTTGTCTGCTGCTATGTGTAACGAAAGATGTGTGCGTGCGTCAAACGGAACTCTCTTGAAGGTGTGCGTGATACACATATCTGAAAACTTTATGGCGTCGTCTGGTTGACGCCACTGGTTCCGCCGATACGAAAAAGTACTGCAAAACTCACGTGTTTGCGACATTCACTTTAAAAACTTAATTGAAACAAATTCTTTTCGTTATTTTCCGTCACAGTACAATCGACACACTGAGAAATATTCAGTTTGGTCATGCAAGTTTCACTCTAAACACAATTGCAATGGGAACACTGCAAACATTCAACCGCAAAACATTGAACTGCAAGAGACACAAAAACAAACCATAAAACTCTTAACGTATTATACAGCTCGTAAAAGTGTGGTGGGGCTAGACTCGTCGGAAGAAAAGAGCTAGCGCTACACCGCTACGAGCAGCGAACGCGTGCGAAAGAGGATGGCAATATTTGCAGCAATGCAATATGGCAGCCGTTTCGTTCAGTTTCACGAAGCTCTACACGTTCGCACACACACACACACTCACTCGCTCGCTCACGAGACCATGCACCTACAGCGGCATAATCGCTTCGATGAGTTTTACGATCTCGAGAGAGCGTTTAGCGGCAAATAAGCACCGTTAAAATTTCGCCGTAATAATTTCTCCGTCGCCACCGCGAGATAGCAGGAGCAGGAGCAAAGGCCGTCTGGTTGCAAGACGAATTTCGTTTTGGAAACGAATATGTCATTTAACTACAATCGTAGTAACGTGTGACGTTACACAACTTCAATATGGAGTGATGGATTTAGTTTCAACCCAACGGGTTGTACACCGAAATATTGCTTGCGATCCTTGTACGTTTGCTTGAACTCGGTAGGGCTTTGCCCGGTACAAGGTCTTGAGGTAGTCATGGTAGCGAATCCGATGGGTATACTGGCAAAACGGGGTTTTGGTCGATAATTCCGCAACATTACAGTATAAGCTGCAAGCCGTGTGTAAACGTTACCGCTTTGCTATGCATCGAGAGACAAATGGGAGGAAAGTAAACTGTACAATGAAGCAGCACTATCGGAATGATTTCCTGTGGCTGCACTGCACCAGCACGAAGCAGTGATTTCGAGCCGTTTGTTCCATCGTGCCAGTTCTAGGAGAGGGCTGTGGAAAATTTCATCATCGTCGTAATTGTACCAATCAAATCAAATTATCTGCATTTTGCGTTGTACGAAGTTTATATTAATTTCTGATTTCATGGTGCATAGTTGAAACTACATTTTAGCAAAACTGCTAAACATTGCCCTTCCAAGATCCGAGGGCTTGGAAAAGATAGGTTCGCTGAGAAAAGGGTTTTCGCTGTAGTTGAGAAATTGACAAGGAAGCCTATTAGTAATGCAATTTGAGATTTCTTGTTTTTTTTTTTCAATAACATCAATTACCCACTTTAGAGTTCAAGAGTTTGAACGTTCGCCGATTCTAGGGTGGTCGTGAATATTTTCGTACCTTCAAATGAGTTATTTCATCGAAGCGTTTTGTTTTGCTCCGCTTTTTGTTCACCTCAACGACGAGCAAAACGGTTCAAAAACGAATTTCTCAGAATCAGACTCTTCGATACAAGAGGATGTTTTCGATTGATCGATCCATTGTGATCTCGCTACACAGCTTATTTTTTGTGCCTGTAGCAAATTGTACGGGCAGCGGAGTTAAGAGAAGGTAAGTTTATCCTGTTCGTTTTAAGTGGCTTGATTTGAAGCAAACATCAACACACATTAAATGCTGCCGATTCTTAGTCGATGTGTTGTTGATACGCTTTTGTACATTCTTTCGTAGTCTTCAGCAAACCGTAAAACAGCGCTTTGTCTATACATGACCTGAAATTTCATTATGTTTCTTCGTAGTGTTCCATTGGTGCTTGCTGTTGTCAAGGGTTGTATTGTGTTTGCTCGCAAGATTTGCTTTAAGCAAGGTAATGGGATTCTACGCGTCGCTCGTATTGTGTTAGGACACACCTTTTGATTCTTACCTTCGCGAAACGAAGTTTTCTACTTGTTAGAATCAAGGATGGGAGGGAATGCTTCTTCAATACGAATGTTGCAAAGATCAGTTTTTGTCGAAAATCGTTTCGACGCAGTCGACTTTTTGCTTCGCTTGAAATGCAATCGAACAGCATTATACTGCTTTAGCAAAGTTTGAAGGAATTTGAATCAGTGCAAGTGACAATGTTTGCAGGTGGTTATTGAGAAGTAATAAAATATCGTGCCTGGAGTTTTCTTGTGACCTACGGTACTACCTGCAGTGAAAGTCAGTTTGAGTTTTGGCAGTTTGGGCAGAAACACGGGCGGATTCCGAAAGTATGGCAACCGGTGAATATTCTTGAAACACAAATTATTGAAGGGTCGCTTGTAAAATGATGTGACGGACAAGCCATAAAAATTGATATTTTTGTTTTATTGAATTACCAGTGAAAGTTACGTAACATTTGCCAACTACTGAACATAAAACCATAAATAACCACCGTCTGTTGAATGAAAGACACCTTGCCGTTAGAAAGCGATTTTTAAAACACAAAGGTAGGAAAAAACTGGCAGATCCGATAGGATATTTGATGGATGTACCGTGACAGAGTGCGAGAGAATGTAACGTGAAAATGAACAGAAAGTGTAACAAATCAGAACTGTATTTGGTGAGTTTGCACCACAGCATATTTTATAGCTACTATCAGGTTTACGTAGCCGGAAAAGATAAGTACATGTTATACACATAAAATTGTACTGTGCTCAGTAAAACAAGTTAAAAGTGAGGTTAAAGAATTAGATTAATATAAAAAATTAAACAAGTATTTGTAAGTTTGAGTACGTGAAAAGACAGGCATGGTATAGTAAACTCTCACTGGACAAAGAAACGCTACCGTGCATTGTGTGTTGTTTGTCGAAGTAACGTAAAAATGACCGCAATAATGATGTACGAAATATGAAGTTATGCATTAATGTGTATGTGTTTTAATGCACATTCGATTGAAAATTACTGTGAACAGCAACCAGCATCCATACTGAGTTATGCGTTTGGCATTGTGGACGACGAAAAAACAGTATTAATCCACAAACTCATTTCAGCGAATGGAGCGAGGGAAATATGTTTCCGGAAAATGGATAAATGTAGGAGTACAGGAATTGCCACGTCCTCTTAACACTGAATTATGGGGAAAATTTGTCAGACTCGACCGCGATATCAGTGCAGGTCCATTTTTTCATCCCGAAGTCGAGGAAATCGCATATAAAACCATTGAAAAGCTGAAAAGTCGCACGTGCTTAATAAAATCATGACAATTTCGAATGGCCAATAAGTGTAGGAATAGTTCAGCTACGATGCTAGTAGTGAAACATGGAGGTTTTTTAGAAACGGGAAATTATGTTGCGTAAAATTGAACCTATTTCCAGATATTATGTTCTGGTATCATGGTTTCCACGGCTATCCCCACAGGAAATAGTTTTAAAGATGCCGGGACCTTTGAAAAACTGCCCTGTTTTCATAACTATTAAAATGTTATCATTCATGGGAAAATCGTTAATCCATGTACGATTTTCTCTGTTTCTTTACGGTAATACAGTATTTCATCATGTTTTGAATAAAATACTTTAAATAGGTGAAGTGCTTTTACGCAACATTATTTTTAAAGCGACTCGGATCAATAAGTCTAAAAGTACTCACCAATAATACATTTTCTTTATAGTGCCGCAATGCCAACAGATATCAATGTTCGTATCAGGTCTATTATGTCATATAATGTTTTATGCTGTATCTAGATATTTTTAGCAGCATTATGGCTGTGTGGGTATTGAATGAGTTATACGAAATAATAATGAAAATGGTTAAATGATGATTAACAAAACTATCAAAACTTAAACATTGTTATGAAAAGATTCCAAGCAAAAGGTATTACATAAACTTAATAGTTGGTAATTTTGAAACTAATTACATAAAGCAATTATTTGTTAACCTCTATAAAATTGAAGAAAGCTTTTGTTTCAAATTATTAAGAGTGCTAACAGCAGAATGATACGATACTTGTGTATTTCAATCTTCATACAAAACAACATTTTGAACATTTAATGTTTAATTAGTCATACTATGTTTTGGATATGCCATTTTGTCAATCGTTAAGTGCTTTCATCCTAGACGGTTCACGACATTCAGGAAGGCACGGCTACTGTGCTACAGTACGATTACACTGGTAATCGGCGAAAAAGGAAGAACAACCCTTCTGTCGTATTTTTAAGCCGTCTGGATGGAGTGAGACGTTCAGGTTGGCATACAAAGACAGCAGAGTTAAAATACGACATTATACTATACAAAAAAAACCCACTCACACAAACACAAACACGATGATGATAAGCAAAGCGTAACGACTGCCGTTGGAAGACCAGGTAGAGGTAAAACGAAAGGTGATTATCTAAACATTATTCATGTTGTCTGTTTTGTTGCTGCATTTTACCAATTCCATGTCTATGGAGGTTCAATCGTGCAATTCCAACCGCATGAGAAGGTTTTTTTTTATTGTTGGTTTTACCAAACGTATGATCGGATCACGAATGGACTTCTATTTGCTGCAGCACCACCTGAGAAACCTTATGGAGGTTTTGTTTTTTTTTTATTGCTTTCGAATAGAACACTGTGTCGGTAGCGAAGTAAAAGTCAACCTAACGTTGAATTAGTTCATTTGAAAACGGACTCAAGGTTTGTCCGTTTTGTTTTAAACAACGACTGCTGAAAATAGCGGATTTGTGTTTGTATTCAGTTGGCGTTTGTTATAATGGTACAATAATGGAATACATAATATTCAGGGAAAAGCAAGTAAAGTCAGCTTTTGATTTTGAGATTATTTTGATCACTATATAAGGAATTTGCAAGTTATATCATACAATCATTATATTTGTAGCGGAATAGTAGGTTTGCCTATAGATTGCTTTTCTTACTGTACTTTACCTACTAATGATTTCTTACTGTAGTTCATTTAATGATGTTGCAATGGCTGTTACTGCTCATGTGAAAGTGGATATACAAACTGAAATTTTGATACAGTTATACAGAAGATTTGTTTAAACAAATGAAGTAGCATACTCGTCGTGACGACACGCAAATCTAGCAAAATTCCATTACATATACGGTATAAAGTTAAAACTATTAGTTACCTTCTGTAAGAACCATGCGTTACAGACACATTTATTTGGCGAGCGCTGCAGAATGTAGTCCACTGGCATTTAGGTACTGTTTGACCACATACGATTTTTCGTTTAGTTAAACTGGAAACTACTGCATGCACGATAGTGTGAAAGGCATTACAGAGCCTTCGTTCGCATGAGCTTCCGTACATCTTGCAGGCACACGAGAGATGCTGAACTGCTCCGACGATGCGACGCGGTGCCTGTGGCCATCAAATGCTGCAGTGTGCTCTGGTCGTAAGGTATGTGGAATATTTTATTCAATCTATTTTGCTTGCTACACCGGCTGTATTTCTTTATACCATGGAATAAATAGTGTGGAAACATAATGCCGCTCTTTTGCTGATGCTGTTCTATAGAAGAAAAGAGACTTCACTGTAATGACCTTCGTTAAAGCCATCAATTGTCGAGCTAGTAACCGATGCAATAAATTATTTTCTAAGATTATTCCTAGCTCAAGCATCTGATCAAATACAGGTAGTTCGTTTCGTATTTTTGATAAAAGGTTAAATTTACAATTAAAAAAGGAATCATTAACTTTTTACTTGATTTACAAACATGCCACAAATTGAAAAAGTGATGACTTTCTTATAACAAATCATTTGCAATTAACTCTGCTAAAAAGAGAAATATTTGTAGTGCATGGAAAGGAAAATCTCACAATACTACAAACCTAAAATCCAAAACCATTCGTTTTAACCGAATTTATTTTAATGAGTCAACTGATATACCAAACATTTCTTCTTATTACGCCGGCATGTGTAAATAAGTTTCTTGTGGCTTCAAATAATAATTCGTTCTGTTTCAAACCTTCTACAGTAAGTGTATCAGAGGTTTCAGTTGACTGAACCTGAAGATTTCTCACGTAATGGTTTTCTTTATTGAAAATAAACTGAGACAAATCAATGATGGCAGATAGTACTGTCATGTTTAATACAACCACAAAATGGAGTGTAGGTTTATACGCACTATGTCTTTGCTCGGAAGAACGCAGTTCTGAACTGATTGCACGACGAAATTCTGGATTCGGATCACAAAGAGAACTTTCGTAGCTCGATTTCAAAACTGAATTCGTCCCCGGGAAATAAAGTATCATACATTATTCATGAACATGGTTAGTAATACGCCGATATTTCTGAACTATTCTTTACTGTACAAGACGCATAAGACTATTTGTCCCACCAGTCGCGTCTATCCCTCAAGAATGTGTTCGCCTGATGCTTCTGAAGCGAGGAATGTTATACAGTTTTCGAAAAAAAGAGAAAAATGTTTTTATGAAAACTAGAAGCGTTTTTTATGACGTTTTTTGCTATTATGCTAAGATCGTTCAAGAGGCCACAGGTTTTTGCACGTCCTTCAAAAAGGCCCAAAATCCGTATGATTACGTATAGTAGAATGTGAAAGCAGTAAATAAAGTACAGAGGTTAAGCTGCATGTTTCTGAATACGTAGGATTCAGACTACCCGTTCTATCGACAGGATCCCGTACATCATCTGTGTATCTGTCAAGGTTATAGGAATTAAGAGCAATGCAAATATGTTTTACTGCTTTTTTAATGACATTTTTACAAAGATTTTTTAACATTGACCTTCAGAGATGCTTCGATTTGCAATGCACATTTCGCACTGAATGTTCAAGTTTTTAAAACATTGTTATTCGTAAATCTGCTCTAAAGAAAATAAAAAACATAGCATATCTTAATTTATTTTGTTCGAGCTTTCGCAATTAGTGGTACTGAACAAAATGTCTATTTGCTACATAAAACAATAAAACGGAGTGCAACTGGTTTCGAAAGCCTACCTGTTCTTTTTCAGAATGTTTTTTATCCCTAATATTTGTAAGTTCTCACATACCTAGCACTTTCTCCTTACGGTTATGTCGGCAAAAGAACTTTCTAATTTATGTCGTAAATCAAAATTTTATGAATGAAGGTATAATACGTTCTTCAATGTGCCGCAGTTGGTGGTCACGTAGAGCCTGCACCGTTTGTGTCATTTCTCTCTTTGGTGACGATATACAGATTGTGTATTGGACTATGTTAAAAAAAAAAATTAACTTTTGGCCTGTGACATGCAGAAGAGTTTATCCAAAATATTTACTTAATCCATGCATTTTTCATAGTAAACTTTTGCTATCTTAAATTGGATCTGAAATCATGAAATAATTTTGATTTTGAACGAGACGCACAATAATATTATGTTTATATTATATTATGCCCGATGAAACTCAAACAGAGCATTGTATTGAAAGCGGAAGAAAACAAACGGCAAATGCAACGGAAAAAAAAACAAACGAATAAACCATTGTAATTATTATTCAATCGATTTTTTCTATCGTGCGTTGCCGCTCCCGCCAACCCAACGGTCTTTTCGTTTCGAAAGGATTCATTTACTGCATCTTTGCGCGTAAAACACATAATATTGTAGTGGAATCGGAGAAACGTAATCATAAAGTATAATATTTTAATAATATAATTTATAACTCAATATGGCTAATGTGATAACAAACGCATTAAAGCAGGTTTTATTAATTGCTCTCAGTTTTTGGCCCCGGGATTTCCTGGTCGCTCTTTACGCGGATGAAATTGGGGACAGCGCCAGCGAGGGTTTAATTCACTTGTCGTTCTCTTTCTAGTCAACAGTTTTTGTATCTCTATCATTCATATGTTCCTATCAGGAGTTAGGCGCCCCGGTGTTTCAGTGTGCTGTTCTCATCGTTTGCTTATCCCTGAGGGTTTAGTAGATATATTTTCGATGTTTTCATACACAGCCCCGACTCACATGGTGGATGTTTTATCCTCCGGGCACACGGCGCTTTGTGCTGAGCATGTCGATAGTGGAATTTTGCAATGGGGGGAGATTTGTCCGCTCGGGTGAAATGTGTGGTTTGAGTAGGGTGATAAATATACCACCACGTGCTGTCGGCAATTCATGCATTGGACCTTCGATGAAAATAGTCACAACTTCAATGGGTTAATGTTTACGCGCTTAGTTAAGTTTGTATTTCTTGCTGTATACTTCATACGCAGATTTTACTAGAAAATACAGGGTCACGATACGCGCTCTTCTCTAATTTGGCGCAAGTACCCAACACTGAGCAACCGAAACTCGTTTCTCTTTTTGGGGCACTCTGCACTATGTGCATTGAAAATCGCTCGATCGTTCGTTTGACCAACGGTGTATTGGAATCGGCTCTTCCACAACAACATTTGTCCCAACGCTGTGTCCTCTCTCTTCCACACGACGATAACAATGGTACATGGGAACGAAACGAGGGAAGCAAAATAAGCCACTGAACAAAATGTGTATTTGCTACATAAAACAATAAAACGGAGTGCAACTGGTTTCGAATGCCTACCTGTTCTTTTTCAGAATGTTTTTTATCCCTAATATTTGTAAGTTCTCACATACCTAGCACTTTCTCCTTACGGTTATGTCGGCAAAAGAACTTTCTAATTTATGTCGTAAATCAAAATTTTATGAATGAAGGTATAATACGTTCTTCAATGTGCCGCAGTTGGTGGTCACGTAGAGCCTGCACCGTTTGTGTCATTTCTCTCTTTGGTGACGATATACAGATTGTGTATTGGACTATGTTAAAAAAAAAAATTAACTTTTGGCCTGTGACATGCAGAAGAGTTTATCCAAAATATTTACTTAATCCATGCATTTTTCATAGTAAACTTTTGCTATCTTAAATTGGATCTGAAATCATGAAATAATTTTGATTTTGAACGAGACGCACAATAATATTATGTTTATATTATATTATGCCCGATGAAACTCAAACAGAGCATTGTATTGAAAGCGGAAGAAAACAAACGGCAAATGCAACGGAAAAAAAAACAAACGAATAAACCATTGTAATTATTATTCAATCGATTTTTTCTATCGTGCGTTGCCGCTCCCGCCAACCCAACGGTCTTTTCGTTTCGAAAGGATTCATTTACTGCATCTTTGCGCGTAAAACACATAATATTGTAGTGGAATCGGAGAAACGTAATCATAAAGTATAATATTTTAATAATATAATTTATAACTCAATATGGCTAATGTGATAACAAACGCATTAAAGCAGGTTTTATTAATTGCTCTCAGTTTTTGGCCCCGGGATTTCCTGGTCGCTCTTTACGCGGATGAAATTGGGGACAGCGCCAGCGAGGGTTTAATTCACTTGTCGTTCTCTTTCTAGTCAACAGTTTTTGTATCTCTATCATTCATATGTTCCTATCAGGAGTTAGGCGCCCCGGTGTTTCAGTGTGCTGTTCTCATCGTTTGCTTATCCCTGAGGGTTTAGTAGATATATTTTCGATGTTTTCATACACAGCCCCGACTCACATGGTGGATGTTTTATCCTCCGGGCACACGGCGCTTTGTGCTGAGCATGTCGATAGTGGAATTTTGCAATGGGGGGAGATTTGTCCGCTCGGGTGAAATGTGTGGTTTGAGTAGGGTGATAAATATACCACCACGTGCTGTCGGCAATTCATGCATTGGACCTTCGATGAAAATAGTCACAACTTCAATGGGTTAATGTTTACGCGCTTAGTTAAGTTTGTATTTCTTGCTGTATACTTCATACGCAGATTTTACTAGAAAATACAGGGTCACGATTCGCGCTCTTCTCTAATTTGGCGTAAGTAGCCAACACTGAGCAGCCGAAACTCGTTTCTCTTTTTGGGGCACTCTGCACTATGTGCATTGAAAATCGCTCGATCGTTCGTTTGACCAACGGTGTATTGGAATCGGCTCTTCCACAACATTTGTCCCAACTCTGTGTCCTCTCTCTTCCACACGACGATAACAATGGTACATGGGAACGAAACGAGGGAAGCAAAATAAGCCACTGCGAGCGTTTGGAGGTAGATGATACATAAATACCAACACTGATAAACTCAAAATGGTTCCATAAATTGTACGGCCTCAGGTTTTTCATTTGCCCGCACCGATGGAGTATAGAGAAATGATTACCTCGCGCTTTACTCGTTGGTGGCCTTCTGACACCAGCAGTCACAATATGGAAACCAAAATACTCCCATACACATGATGCTGTATGCCTACGGGGAACATTCAACATTCGAGGAGGATGGAGGCACCATGTGTGAATATGTCACGGTATAAGCTTACCCGGCCGTGTGTGATTTCGTGCTCTCTCGTGCATTCAATTGTGATAGGAAGAAGGATAACGCCAGCTCACATACTTCGATCCCATTTAAAATCACAACTACAGGGATCGTAAGTCTTAGCCATCTTTTCCCTTCATTGTTCTAGGCAATAGATAAACAATTCTCGCTTATGTAGTGCGGTAGCGATGCGGAAACAAGATGTGCGAAAAAGAGGGCACAGTAATCTCAAAAGTTGATAACCGCAAGCAACTTTAACATCCGCATCAAAATATGAGCTAAAGTTCTAGAACCGTATTGGGTACAGGGCCATCGCGTCGCTTTCATTTTCACTTTTGGCTGAAGAATCAGCTGGGTTTCCGGAAGTTTTGGAGAATTTTAGCAGTACTCTACTCGTTTTGTGAGCATTTTTTAAGTTTTTAATAAATACTGAAAAGCTAGTTTATCGATGTGACTCCGCGTTACAAAGCTGTTAAATGGTAAAGCAACAAAAAAAAAAAACATATTTATGTAAGTTCTTAAATGTAGCATTACCGTATACCTAATACGATTGCACTATTTCATTTAATTTAAATTAAGGCATTTAATAGCTTTAACGAATTGAATTATATTGCAAGTTATTTACAAAGTATTGCATTGATTCCTATTTGCTAGCCCATTTCAAATTGAAATGATGGCAAGTTTTCGTACGAAGTAGCTATTAATGGATAATGTTTCGATGCATTAATTAAATAATTGTTTCTGTTTTGCTTTTCAGGTAAGCGAACGGTCTTGTACGATCTGCTATGTTTATAGTAAGTATCATTAGGTTTATCTAGTTTCTAGGTTTATCTGGTGTTGATGTATGGTAAGGTTTAAAGTGTAGTAATTTACACAATATAAGCCATTGAGCTATCGTCAGGTTAAGGGTATGATGCTGAAATGATTGATTGGGTGGGTACGCGGAGAATAATTCAATGGAAGTAAATGTTTTCTACATTTCTACTTCCTCTATGAATATGGAGCTATACTCAAATAACCTTTAAATCCTCCTTCGGTGAATGTGAATTGACATGTTCTTACTAAATTTATGTGTTTTGCGATGTTTCTATACATGTGCATGTAAGGAGCGAAAACTCCTTCTACTCCAACAGATTAAGGTACAGGTATTTGGTTCTCGTGTACTTCACTTCAGTACAGTTCGTGTACTTCAGTGTAAATTTTTGTATTAAAAAGCAAAATAAGTAATGGCAACTTTTTTCGAACACATTCTCCAAACATAATGATCCGACGAGTATAGGTATATTCCATTTACAGTATGCCAACAAAAAAAAAAAAACCAAGAAAAATAGATCTCAAATGCTGGGAGTTACGTTGCAAACTAAATTTCCCTTTTCCTATGCGATCAAGCAAAACGCCACTGATGAGGTTACTCGTTAAAGAAGAGATAATATATTCATTTATATACATAAAACATTCGAGCACAAAGCGCTCTTCAGTTTTTGTGCTTCATCGCCCTAGTGTAAGGGGCGTCTGAGGTAATGTAGCTCAAACAACTGCTTTCGACTAAAATAACTGCACAAAGAAATCACTTCTTGCGACTGTTTGCAACGGGTGGGTTCTTATACAATTTATATTCCACACTAATATCATTCGGAATACCGAATGAGCTCAAAGTATTTCACTCTTGTTTTGGATGTGAAGGTGTGTTTGTGTGCGCACTACTGCTAGATGTTGAAATCTCTACATTTTGCTATATATCGTAAGACTACGAGAAAAATAAAAATTGAGTATAACATGCATTGAAGCGATGAGAAGTAGATTTTATAGATTCTTTAGACTTTACTAAGAGAACGACTATTTTTTAACACAATTGAGTAACGTTATTTATTCCTACAGCATTGATAATGAAAATTCTCCAAATAATTTTAGAAATATTCTTCACAAAGGAAACTATGTTTATCTCCGCATTGTGAGGAACGTTGAAGAATTTGTCGGTGGTTCAGTCAATGTCTCGGGACGAAATTTGAAAATTATGAGCAAAGAAAAATAAGGCAATGTCTGATGGCGACATGAATGTTCCTTAATGTATAAAGCATCGGTACAACGGTTAGGCTGCAATGATGATGAAAAATTGAGTAGCACAAAAACGCCCATAGCAATGTCCATAATACTGTGAAGTTAGGCAACAAAAAGCATCCAACATGTATGAAAGGAACGGGAACCAAATCATTGTTTGTCAGTAACGAAAAAATGGTTTGCTTGTCTGAGCTCATTTTATGTGGAGAAAACATAGATGCCTCCCAGTGTTGCCGTTTCTGCTCCTTGCCAATGAAAACACAGCATTAAAGCAGTTTCCCTTGATAACTGGATCGCATTGTCGCGTCTGGAGAGAAAAATAAAAGCACAACAACACAAAGAACCTTTAAACACTGAACCCAAGAATCAGGTTCATAGCAGTTCCATCTTTCTTTTTCAGCCCAAAAAGGTATCTTTAAAATGAGGAACGCGAAAACTCTCGACATACTCTTTATGCACCTATGCTTCAAAGAACCTCACGCCATCCTTTCCATTTGGTGGACCGCGACAGTAACGAAGGCTTCGAATTGCTGGTGCAAAGCATAATTTAAAACTGCAGACCGTGGATAGGCCCAGCTCGGACATCATGTTATGTTTTCTTCGGTTTACTTTTTTACGCCACGAGCATAGCACAGGCAAACTCGACTCGTTAAGTTGAACTCGTTGGCGATCGGACGATCGAGCGCTGAAAAGAATGAGATGCTGTGTGAGGGAGATCAAAAATAACCAGTCGTGAAATGCAATTGCGTTTAATCGAAGCAAAAAGGCAGGGGGTTGAACAGGGATATGATTTTAATTTGAACGCCCTAGGACGTGCACTGAACGATTGAGGCAGGAGAATTTCTTTCAATGTGGCATGTCTTCCAAAGAATGGCGTTGTTGTTTTCCTTCTTTTTTTAATCGTGCCCATTTTATGGGCCGCCAAACGCGACGAACCGGTACCAACCTGGCTGCACCAAGCTGCTGAAGAAAAGACACTTGTTTGTTCCTTGTTTGGTGTGTTTCGAGTACACAGCATTCAGTCACTTACAAGCCAAGGGATGAATTCGTCATGTAGGTAGTGCATTGCATCCATCAGGAAATAGTGGTGCCAATCGCTACGAGCTCCGAGCAAAAGTTTTAATTTCCTTTTAAAGCTAAATTAAATTTAATGTAATTATGCGAATGTGAATCTTGATCGAGCTGAAAGCTGCTATAATTATTTCAACGGGCAGCCATTTGACGCCACTGTTTTGCTGATGAAGAATGTTATAATTACAGTTTTATTTGTTCGATTTCGCGAGAAAATGTTCAATTATTTTTAATTTACAAGATGCTTTAATGGAAACCGGCTAAGCGAAACACACCGACGTACGGTCAAGAAAGTTGCGTAAACGTGGTTGGCACAAATTTCGTTAAGTTGATTGATGTGAACACACTTTCAGAAGCGTTGAAACTCTTGGAAATACAGGGATGCCAAGAAACAGAGATCGAGTAACCAAAAACACGGTAACATTGCCGTAGTATGATCAGTTTTTATACTACGGCAATCATTGTTATCAAAGCTGATGATTACAATGAATTGTTTGTGTCATGCTGCTATTTTTAACGTTGATAAACGATCAATATATTTATTTTACGCTGGGAATCTCAGGTCTTATGTCGAAATGACCCTTCTTTGAACGGTGTGAGCTACTTCAGAAGTTTTGGAACTTATGAACATATATTTGATATATGTGTATACGGCGTCTATTCGTCATATTGGAAATTAAATAAAAAATATATAAATAATATTCGTAAATTTGCTTTGTATCGTGTTGCGTGTGTACACGAAGCAACTGTTGGTTTAGTTTGATGTTGAAAGACGTGTTGACTTTAATGTCTGTTTTCATAGTTTCTTTTTTTTACATTATTTGTAAGTTATTTCCAAACCTCATTCCTAGACACAGAACGAAAGCTTCATGTCTGAGTGAAGTGAAACAAAAAAAAGGAAATGAAATTTCGCCATCGCCTTACTGTCCTTCTGTCTATCGCTTCATTTAATATATGACTCTCTTACTCTCTAGACGCATAAAAAGGATGCTGCAATGGCAGATATTTATGATGTTATTATTTAAGGAATTTCTGGAGGATTTATTGCGTTCCTTACTTTATTTGATTACAAAATAGTTCATTCCGCAAAAGACCTCCTTCTTTACTAGTCATTCCATTGCATCTCCCATTTATAACGCTCTAGCTGGGGTTCGTCTATCAGTGTGCTATGAGGCAAGATAAAGCAACAGTAATGAAATTCGGGTCGGTTCAAGAATACACGAAATCGTAAGAGATCAGCCTTTGTCAGAATCTTCATCATTCATTTGGTTTGTATTGGAACGAAGAGTTATACATATAAGCATAGCATAAGCGCCATAGTACCAAACCATACCTAACATCATTATCTTGCCATGAAACACTATTTTTCGAACGTTAGTGTTGCATAAAGCAGGAAAAATGTTTTATTTGCCGTCAGAAAGTTACGGTTGGTTCTGTTCGAAACGAAATTGTAAAATGCACGACAAGGACCTATTGCCGATTGACTTTCATGTAATTTAACGTACGACCTCGCTAAAGCGGAAAGATAAACGCAAGCCAACTTTCGCTTCATGTTCCCGTAATGAGTTTCGATGCGTTTTAGATATAGCGTAGAGCTAGATAGTACCCTCTAGTTTGCCAAATGTTTCGACCATTGGTAATCCCAAAGTATCCCCCCCAACAAAAACTTTGACTTTTATATTACCGCTAAGCTGAACTATTGTACCTCAACATTGCACGTATTTAAAATCAACAGTTTATAGCGTTTGTACGGCACATTATTTTACTGTAAGCCCATCATATATCTTCTCTGAGGTGCAAATCCCTTGCACAATTAAATCCTTCCTGAACTTTCATCGTTCGTGCTATCAAACGTTCTAATCATGCTTTGCTAGGTGACTATATGCCAATTGATATTAATTTGAACTTTTCTTTTCAACATGTAAAAAATGTAATTTTGAGTAAGTAGTTGTGTATTCTAAATTTAGCAGAAGGAAAGCTGTAGCAGCAAATATTTAATAAAATTGCTTTTTCCGTTTGGTTTCAGACAATATAATGAAATAAATATATTCGCTCTGAGTATATCAAGAGCTGATTAAACATCCAGAACTTAGCTCAACAAGCTGAACTTAGCTCTATAGAGACGAATCATACCAAATGTACCAATTTATTTTTACACACCCTTGTTGCATGGCAAGCAAAAGTAGAAATGCATAGTTTTGATAAACATGTACTATTTTAGAATCAAAACAAAAGAACTTTCTTATCACGTATGAAACAAAAATATATCTTATAGGAGAAGTGTTTTGCAACGAAATTGGCGAAAGTACATTTTAACAAGTTGTTCCAACGTTCTTTGTTCTGAGAGATAAAATTAACGTTCCTGTTATGCACATGAGCACGCTTGTTCTACCTTGTATGTAGAAAACTTGTGACTAAAAGCTGTGCTGAAGTATCTAAGCCGATTGTATTCAAGCTGAGATTTAGTACAGATAAAGCAAAGGTATTTCCGTTTCCTACAAAAGATGTTCTTTCAACGGCATTGCACCGCATTGCATTCGAAACCAAATTTCGCAGACACCGAGAGCAACGATTGTGAGCATGCCACGATCGTGCGTTGCCAACATGTCAAGCGATATAATTAAGTTTTGTTAGGCATAATGGAAACAAAATTTATGCCGCTACAGCTTTATTATCTGGTATTATCACGGGCGAGTGACGGTATATTGGGCATTCTTGCTGGGTGACAGTAATAAAACATGTGTTCTTGTTGATGCACAACTATAAAAGAATCTACTCATGCTCAGATTGTTGTCAGTTGGAACTAACCATCTGATCCATCCCATGGTTCCATTTCTCTCGACTATTCAGAGTATTTGGCGTGGATGTTGACTACGAATGGCGGTATCTTTTTACCAGAATACAAGCTCACATTTTATAATTGAATGCTTTATGGAGAGAGTAAAAAGTCACAGGAAAAGCGAAATATAACTTTTGCGGATTCAATAGATCGTCGACCGTGATGTTCATCCTTAGTTTATGGTACAGCTACTGCCTGCATACGTGCTTTTATCCTTCGAGTAAAACGTTCTGTGGCTGTAGCTTTCCGATAGGTCATGCAGGAACATTTTTGCCACACTGTGCTATGTATGGCTTAGAACGCTGGTCGAAGATTGTGATGGAGACAATGAACAAAACACATAATAAATCTTAAGATTTTCTCTTGCTATATCTAGCTTCCACAAGGCAAAAATGGCTTTGTAAATTTAGTTTTTCCGGACCGTTCGCATAAGGATTTAGAATTTTAATTCTTTGAAATGTTCAACACATATATCATTCTGTGGCGAGTGCAATTGGATTTGAACGTAATCCTGTGTACATCGAGTGAGTGGTTGTTGTGCTTTAGTTTACAGTGAAAAACGAATAGTACTTATCATGATAATAGATTTAAAAAATGGATGGAAAACTAAAAAAATGGATTTAGGTTAATTTAGTATTCTTTCATTTCTTAAAACAGTCTTCCTCTATTGTATCGTCATTTAAGACATAATGTATCAAATTTTTGGTAGCGCAAAAAAAAAATCACCTTATAGAACTAGGGGGATTTTTGGTCAAAGAAACTGATCCAGTTTTTAATATTTATTTTCATTCGTACGCAGCACAGTTGACCAGTTTCCTCGCAAACGGCACTGGAAAGAGCTGGAAAAATAATACTTCTATAGTACGGTTTTCTATTTTATCTGAACTCAAGCTGTGCTGCTCAAGGCTGCTGATATAGTCAACAACAATTTATATAGTATGAAAAAGTAGCAGATTGTTTCGTGACTAGCACTTCGTTTCGAAAAGTACAAGACATCGAGAACACGCATTCCTCTGCGTTTGCGTTGGTTATTTGGAAGCGGATCCAATTAAAAAGGTGATTAATTTGAGGCAATAAATCTTGAAACCTTCCCCTATCGCAGCCGTGTGCTTCTGCTGGCCAGTATTTTACGCAAAGAGAAAGGGGAGAAATAGACAGGACCACCATCGCTTAGATAAAACGAACGAACAAGAAATCGGCACCATCTGTTCTATTAGATTCTGTAGCAACGAATAAAAAATGGCCGACAAGAAGCGAGAGAAATTTTCTTTTTGTGTAAGTATAGGTTCTACCATAGATTTCAATGATATGAAGCTTCAAGATTGATTTGGTTTTAATTGCACCGTTGATGGTGTATTTCTGCCAGAAAGTTTTGTCTTGTAAATTACAGCCTTTGCTAATTGTATTTTAAGCTAGTTACTATTTTCCACCATCTTACAAGACATGGATTTCTCTACAATTATGTTAAAACGATAAAAACTACTTCACATTGAGCTGAACGTAAGAAATTAAGTAAACTAAGGTAAAAAACGATAGAAAAACTTATACACTCTGGCCTAACAGCATAACATTTTGCAGCCGATAGGAAGGACTTTGTACGCAAGATAATTTTTAGGGACATTATTGGGGATTTTCATTCGTTTCGGTTGCATGCAGCCACAGCTAACCCCTCTGCAGTATAATCATCATCGTACATCACCTAGAAAGGACGAGCCTTTAACCCAGACTTAAACTTTTGGCCACAGGCTCCATGACAAACACATTGATTCTAGACGTGGCCTCGGCAAAGGCTTTTGTATGTTTATTTTATCCTCCATTGCGTTGATGTTGTTTTTCGAAAATAAACCATAAATTCTATACAGAGGCTATAAATCCCACCGCACAGTGTACCTCAACTGGTACCCGATTTCACCGCCCATGACTTTGCTACCTTTGGCGCACTTCCTGCCCGTTTTGGAAGGACGAGCATGGAACATGGAACAGGTTCTTTTCCCTTGTGTTTATAGCCTTTGCTGCTGTTGCAACTCTTACCCACGACCATCTCTGTCTCTGTTCTTCTGAATTTTCTCGCTTCTTTATTGGTTACCAAAACACCCTATAGATCCTTCTCTAATGTATGGCTTTAACGCCATGCTGAACTCACATGTACCCTATCAGAAACGCCACGTTACGATCTCGTTACCATTTTCGTGTTTTTTTTCTTTCAACATTGGAAAACGCTAAGCCGAATCCATTCATGATAACGCAGAATGGTCTTTCACGCATAGAAACGTCCTATGTGTTCCATTGAATGAGTTTAATCGTTAAAACACAATGCATTTAGAAACATAGCTCTGGCTAGCGGTAAGATGAGAATGAAACTAACACTATTTTTCGAATCTTTTGTTACCAATGAATTTCCCAAAAGCTTATTAACACAATATTTGGCGACTAGTTATTATGATTGCTGTGTTCTTATTAGACGCAAATGAAATAAAATAAATAAATAAATGGAAAAAAAACAGTGAACAAATCAAGCTAAGCTACCGTACACATTTAGAAATAGATACTGGTCGTTTCTTCAAATTTGATCCACTGATCGGCGCAAACAGTACTCATAATTTATAGAAATCTTTTCCATTTTTAGCAAAACGTTACACCACACTCCATATATTATTGATAAGAGAAAGCCCTTTGCTATTCAAAGGTATGTCAAACTCTGTTTGCCTATGCTATCTGATGAAAGGCAAAAATAACTAGATAAATTGGGATTTAGTTTATGGTTCTATTGTTTCATGAGCGTTCTGGTGTGTGCTCGTTGTAAATAAGCCTTCGGTATGTGTGTCGTTTGACTGGAACAGGACTGTTTAGAAAAATAAAAACTATCCTGCAAATATCGTGCATATTTGCGCATTGTGTCATGTTACTTTTGCTTACCGTTTAAGTTTTTGCCCTAGCAATGTCGTGGTGTTCGTTTTTCTTCCTGAAAATGCAAAATCGTTTGACAGTCGTGCAGCTTGTTTCTTTGTTCGAACGGTAAAGGATTGTGGCTTATAAATGGAATGTATTTTGTTTGACCCTATGGATCGCACTGCAGTTTCTCATGAAGCATACAGTACCTGCCGATTAGATTGCACATGTTCGTGTTTCTTGCCACCCTCTTATATCAGTCACTGCTCATAGTTTTATAAAACCGGTGGCAGTGCCGGTAGTTGGGACGGTCTTCACACGGCTGGAACGGTTCTCGAATCCCGTCCGGACCGTCTCTCCGAATGCAGGGCTGACTATCTGGTTAGAGGTTAAATTAAGTCAAGAGAGCCAGAAATGACAGGTCAAGACCTCGTGAGTTTGTAGATCCAATGAAATAGAAGGAAATTTTATGATCATGGTTTTATGGTCGATGGTATATCAAAGTCAGTTTACTCAAACAGTCTATTTGACTATTGTGTGAGAAGAATACTTCTGTTCTATCCAACGTTTTTATTATTCGTGTATAGATTTTAAAGAAAGTTCATCATATGATAATTATGCTGCCACATACTTCTACTACGTGTCAAATGTGACAGAACTCCCAGGTGCACTAGTCAACTAATGAAACACAACTAAAAATCGACAAATGCACAATGTGCGATAGCACTGGCAATCTCGCTTGATGGGTGGTAAATGGATTTAACACGAGCTTACTCAATTACCAAGACTTTACTCTTTATTTTCGCCCTTAGGACAGGTACAGATGATTAATCACTCTTGAACCATGCTTGTTGGACCATACACCATGTCCAACGAGCACTGTTTGCTACGTTCTACGAGACTCAAAATACATGCGATCTAGTAACCATAAGAACGATCAAAACTGGCTCGCCCTGCCTGCTAGATCAACGACTAAGAAGTGTATCGAATTAAGATATCGACTTTAGATTACTATGATTATGATTACCGCTGGCACGGGTGAACGAATAGACCGCTATTGTTTATGGGTTTCTGCATTGTAGCGCTTCTGAAGAAGGCATAATAGGGTGGTATGGATACCACTACCATCATCATGACCGTCATCGCCGCCATCATCGTCTAAGATGTGCAATCGTGACTGTGTGATGTGTTGGTTCAAGGCATGTTATACCTCCTTTAGACAATTTATATTTGCTTTGGCCACAGGTTTTTCGAGATTTACGGTTTTGATTAAAAGCTGCATTGTCGATCGATTTTGTTTCATTTACTCCCGGCCCTCGACACAACTTTTTGATTCACTGCGTAAGCGGACTCAGGTGTTGCTAGGAGCAGGTATGAAGTGGAATAGAAAATGAAAAGAAGTTTTGATTATATCTACCATTATAAACACTTCATTAC